>PVIU01020665.1:17850-33556 GCA_004026605.1 Ondatra zibethicus
TTTCCCTCCCGCTTCCCCACTCCCCCTCCCCTTTTCCCCTCCAGTCCTAAGAGAGGGCAGGTTACCCTGCCCTGTGGGAAGCCCAAGGCCCTCTCGCCTCCATCCAGGCCTAGGAAGGTGTGAATCCAAACTGACTAGGATCCCAAAAAGCCAGTACATGCAGTAGAATCAAATCCCAGTGCCATTATCATTGGCTTCTATCTTCTTGGAAATTGGAAGCAAACAAGAGTTCTCAGGATATTTTAACAGGATAAGAAACCATTTCAGTCAGGTGGGCGGTAGTGGTGCACATCTTTAATCCCAGCACTTGAGAGGCAGAGGCTAGGTGGATCTCTGTGGGTTCGAGGTCAGCCTGGTCTACAGAGCTAGTTCCAGGACACCCAGGGCTGTTCCACAGTGAAAACCCGCTGAAAACCCCAAAAATAAATTTTAAAAAGAGAGAAAAAAGTAAACGCTTTTCAGTTAACTTTCCACTTCCTATACATCCCAGCATCCCCTAAAATCATCTGCAGTGGGGGAAGAAGTAGGAGGGACTTCCTGGATTTCCATACAAAGTTCAGAGTCACTGCATCTGTTTCTGTAAGATGTCAACTTGGAATTTTGACGACAATTGTGGCTATTGCTTAAACCCTCCTCGGGCAATTTGGAGAGTATTGCCTTCCTAACAGGATCAAGTTTTCAGACCCAAGAACGAGTGCTATTTGTCCATCTACCTAGGTCTTTGATTTCTTTCAGCTATTTCTTTAAAGTTTTCAGGGTATATATAGCCTTTACACTCTGATAAATTTATTCATAAAATTTTATTCTTTTGATACTACTATAAATGGAATGAATCCCTTATGATATTTTTATTTATTACTTCAGTATAGAAATATGATGGAGTCAATTCTTTTTTTTTTTTTTTTTTGGTTTTTCGAGACAGGATTTCTCTGTAGCTTTGGAGCCTGTCCTGGAACTAGCTCTTGTAGACCAGGCTGGACTCGAACTCAAAGAGATCCACCTGCCTCTGCCTCCCTAGTGCTGGGATTAAAGGCGTGTGCCACCACCGCCCAGCCAGTCAGTTCTTTTGTTTTGGTTTTTGTTTGTTTTGCTTTAGAGATGGTATTTTGCTATGTAGCCCTGACTGGCTGATACAGTGTAAACAAGGTGGAGCTCCGATATGTAGTGACGGCACTTCTGCTTCGGATTCTCTGAGAACTGGGATGGAATGTGTGTGCTGCTATGTTTGATCTTACTGTTGAATTTTGTATGTTGAACTTGTACTGTGCAATTCAGCTCAACTCATTTATTAGATCTATTATTTTTAGTAGATTCCTTGGGAAATAATTTACTTCTTCATTTCTAGTTATTTTGCCTTTACTTCATTTTCTTGCCTAATTGCCCTGCCTAGAACTGATTATACAATGTAGAATAAAAATGACAAGAGTCAGGGCTGGAGAGATGGTTCAGTGGTTAAAAGCAAGGGCTGTTCTTCTAGAGGTCTTGAGCTAAATTCCCAGTCCTCACATGGTGGCCCACATCATGCAGGTACACAGGCAGAGCACTCATACATAAAATAAAAATAATTTAAAGAATGACAAGAGTGTAGAATTTTTGTCTTGTTATTGATCTTTTATGAAAAGATTTATGTATTTATTATGTATACAGAGTTCTGCATGCGTGTCTGCCTGCACCCCAGAAGAGAGCACCAGATCTCATAACAGATGGTTGTGAGCACCATGTGGGTGCTGGGAAATGAAATCAGGACCTCTGGAAGAGCAGCCAGTGCTCTTAACTGCTGAGCCATCTCTCCAGCCCTTGTTGCTGATCTTGGGAGAAAACAGTCACCATTTGGCCATTAAATATGGCAGGCAAGGGCTTTTATAGTCCTCGAGGATGCTTCTTCACCTGTGCTGTTCTCCAAGTGTCTACTGTAAGGGCAGGCAGGGTAGGCACAGTAGCCTGTTTCTTTTGTAGAGAGAGTCACACCTATTTGACTCAAAAGGTGCTTGAATGCCTTGGTAGCCTTTGGCCTTTGGCTTGCCATTGTGGTACCTCTGCTCTACAAGCTATCTGTGACAAGGGCACACAAGGTTGCGGGTTTTTTTTATTTTTTTGAGACAGGGTTTCTCTAACTGTTCTGGAATTCATTTTGTAGACCAGCTGACCTCGAACTCACAGAGATCCGCCTGCCTCTGCCTGGTTTAGGTTGCAGTATTTTTGTCTTGCTACATCTGAAAGGGCCTGTGCACTGAGTGGAAACTGGATGGAGAAAAGGATTCCTTGATCTTTTAGCCTCATTCCCAGAAATTTGGCTGGCCTGCCCTTCCTGAGGCTATAGCGCTGCTCCAGCTGGGACTTGGGATGAGAAGCACGGTCTTTTTGGTCATAGCAGCCTGCACTGGAGCTTCATGGCGAGCTGGGCTGATCGAGGGTGTAAGTTCTCAAGTGTTGTACCCTTGTTCTTATGGAAATTTAATTTCTTCATTTGTTCTAGGCTTCTATGGCAATTTCTAGAGCTTAAAGTTGTGTGCTTGTGTGTTTAATTAAATAATTCTCTACAGTTCTGTGTGTTTCACCAGGGAACACGGAGTTCTTTACACTGCCCTTTGTAAGTAGTAGCTCCTTCATTTTTTTTTTTGTCTGTTCTGTTTTGTTATTTTCAAGACGGGCTCTCATTATGTAGCTCTGGCTGTCCTGGAATGCGCTACTACGTAGATCAGGCTGTCCTGGAACTCACAGAGATCCACCTGTCTCTGCCTCCCAAATTCTGGGATTAAAGAGGTGCACTGCTCTGCCTGTCTAAATTTTTTTTAGAGAGAGTCTCCCTATGTAGCTCAGGCTGATCTTGAACTCAAACCACTCTTGCCTATTACAGGCCTGCATCACCATGCCCAGCTTTTAAATGTCTGAGTGAACAATATGGCTCTTCTTTTTCTTAAATTTAGTATCTGCCTCAGCATGACAAACATATCTTAGGTAACCCCTATGGTGTTACACCTTGTATAACCCTCTCCTCTAAAGAACAGACAGCTCTTGTGACTTGCATCACTCATAATATAGCCAAGATGATGGATTATACTCCCTTGATTAAGATGCATTATATGACAATGGTGATAGATTTCCATTTCCATGATTATATCAGGTTTTAGGAAACTTTATTTCAGCCAAGATTGAGTAAGAAAAACTTCCCCATTACCCTTAAAGATGCAAATTACCATGATTTAAATCATCAGCTAAGAAGGCCATGGCAGTCTCTAGGAACCGAGGGTGTCAACCCTACGACCATCAGAAACTAAATTATGCCATTGGCCCTGTGAACTTTGAAGGACATTCTGCTCTCCAGCTGCTAGCTTTGCCTACAACAAATTTTTTCTGTCTAAGAAGAGAACGCAGTTACTTTATGCTTGAACTCCTGACCCAGGGGGCCTGAGATAACAGATGGGATTATCTTAAAGTCTAGTAGATAAGTAATACACTTACATTGTTGATTCATTTAGAATTTATTTCAATGAATGGTTCTAGGTATTTTTCCATCTTTATGTGTTTTCTTAATTCTATTTCTTTTATTCTTATTTTTTAATTTTGGGTTTTTTTTTGAGACATGGTTTTTCTGTGTATCCTTGACTGTCCTGAAACTCGCTCTGTAGACCAGGCTGGCCTCAAACTCACAGAGATCCACCTGCCTCTGCCTCCTGAGTGCTGGGATTAAAGGCACATGCCACCATGCCTGGCTGCTCTATTTCTTTTTTTAAGGACTTCATCCTTTTTCTTTTCTCTCCCAAGCCTACGTATATTTTTAAACATACTGTAAAATGTAGAGATTTTTTTCATCTGAATCTTTCTTTACTGCACATCTTTATCTTTTCTGACCACGTGAATCTTTAATCTACTAAACAGTATGACTAGGATTAAAACTGCAGCTTTGGTGGCTGGCTCTGCCCCATTCCTTAGCTTTCTGAGAGTCTAGCTTCATGGTGGAGGTACTGGCAGGAGTCACGTTTATTGCCGCAACTCTGTGGAGTTTCTAGGTCCATGCCACCACCAAGAAGCATGCCACCAGCTGCTCATAGATACCATTTAAGGGATTCGAGGTAGGGCCTCTTTAAGAACTGTGTGGTTTTTGCTGCCAATGCTGAGTTCAAAAAGCCTCTGCTCTCCTTTGAAGAGGTACAGTAAAAAAAAAAAAGCCTCTGCTCACCACCAGCAAACAGAGGCTACCAGAGTAAAGATGGTTACCAGGAAGCTGCGCTTGACTCTGTTCTTGTCTGTCTAGAATCCTTTTTTTCAAAGCTTTCTCAGGCTTTATGTGGAAAGTCTTGCCAAACGTTTGGGCACCATTTGTAGATGTGCTCTCACTGGCAAGTCCATCTACCCTGCTGCTGGGGCATTCCTCCACTGGCATTTGAACCAGCTTCTTCCAAATGCCAATGTAGACTGAAGAGCAGCGGCTCTCTGGGAATCCTTTAGCCCTTCAGCACCAGATGGGGGCTGCTGAGACATCTAGCCTCATGCAACCGCAGGATTCTCAGCCTCTCCAGTGTGAGACAGCCATTGTCGGACTACCTGGAGTGCATCCTGCAAGCCAATCGAATGAATCCCCTTTTAATAAATACATGTTGAACACATGCACACATATATTCTTTCTGTTGGTCCTGTTCTTTTAGAGAATGCTGGCTAATGCACAGTGTACTGTACTATTCTGTTTACATCTTTGTCTCCCCTATGTACTGTGAGCTCCTTGAAGATAAGACTGACTTCACTTTTTCGCATAGTGTCTGACGTGTAAAAGAAGCTCTACACCTTTTTATTGTAGGAATAAAATGAAAGCAGAGGTCAATCATATCAGGAAATGCTTCAGAAGACTTAAGGAGGTCTAAGAAAAGTGCCGTTTTAAGCCTTCCTGTTCAAGCCCCTCTAAGGAGCATCGTCTCCAGCTGTCTTAGTCAGTGTCCAGTTGCTGTGAAGAGACACCATGACCACGGCGAGTCTTACAAAGGAAAGCATTTAATTGGGGCTGGCATACAATTTCAGAGGTTTAGTCCATTATCATCATGGTAAGACACATAGTAACACACAGGCAGACATGGCGCTGGAGAAGGAGCTGAGAGTTTGACATCTGGATTGGCAGGAAGAGAGAGACACTGAACCTGGCTTGAACATTTGAAACCTCAAAGCCCACCCCCAGTGACACACTTCCTCCAGCAAGGTCAAACCTACTTCAACAAAGCCACACTTCCTAGCGCCACTCCCTAATGACCAGGCATTCAAAAACACGAGCCAATGGGCGTCATTCATATTCAAACCAGCACACCTTATATCACCACCACAGTTCACTTAGAGACGGCATTATACTCATGAGCCTCATGATAGTCATTGTGTCTTATGGTGGCTCCATCCTTTACATGTTCTTGATGGCAGAAACTAGTGGAGCCGGAATGTGTAATCCACAAGTGGTACAAGCTAAATAGATTTCCTAGAGTGGGGATTTCTCTTCACCAGAATCTCTTTTTCCTGATCTATACTTACTTTAAGAATTAGGGAAGAGGCTGGGCAGTGGTGGCACGCCTTTAATCCCAGCACTAGGGAGGCAGAGGCAGGTGGATCTCTGTGAGTTCAAGGCCAGCCTGGGCTACAAGAGCTAGTTCCAGGACAGGCTCCAAAGCCACAGAGAAACCCTGTCTCGAAAATCCAAAATAAAATAAAATAAAGAATTAGGGAAGAGGGAAGAATGAAGAGATGTCAGCCAGGCATGATGGGACAGTCCTTTAGTCCCAGCCCTGGGTGATAGAGGCAGATGCACCTCTGAGTTTGGAGCCAGCCTCACTTACAGAGCAAGTTCCTGGATAGCCAGCCAGGAACAGGGTTATACAGAGAAATTCTGTCTCTAAAAACCAAAACCCAGAGAGAGGTGGGAGGAGAATAAAAAAAGAAAAAAATGCCATCTTCTGTGTATAGTTGTATCTAGTGTGTACAATTTATCACTGGGACAAGGACATTACACAAGTTTTTAATCAAGGAAACTTGAATGTCTTCCCAATTTAAAAAAAAATATATATTTTTTATGTGTCTATTTTGCCTGCATGTATGTCTATGCACCACATGGGTGCCTGTGTACTCACAGAAGTTAGGAGAGGATGTCAGATCCCCTGGAACTGGAGTTACAGATAATTGTGAGCCACCATATGGATCTAAGGAACCAAACCCTCATCCCCTTGAAGAGCAACCGGTGCTCTTAACCACCGTCCTCAGCCCCCTTTCTCCAGTTTTTAAGGTAGACCCTAGAGTAATTCTTGGCTGTAACGGAGGGGTTCGTTTTCGCCCCTGGGGTAGAGTGGATACAAAGGAAACAGTTCAGACCATGATGCTGCAGTCTGCTTGAAATCACCATCGTGGTGGTGTTCTCCGTAAGTAACAGAAATAATGGAAGCGAAGACTTTGTGTTTTACTAGGATTGATCTTAAGAGCAGATAGAGACTTTTCTAGAATGCAGAAGGAAAATTAATCCAGCTATTCTTTGTGTGTGTGTGTGTGTATGTGTGTGTATGTGTGTTTTGAGACAGGGTTTCTCTGTGTAACAGCCTTAGCTGTCCTGGAACTTGCTTGTAGACCAGGCTGGCCTCTGAATTCACAGAGATCCGCCTGTCTCTGCCTCCTGAGTGCTGGGATTAAAGGCGTGCGCCATCATGCCTGGACTCCAGCCATTCCTACTGGATCAAAAATATGTCTTGCAATCCAGTTTTCTATTCCTTGAAGCATTATTATAATAATGAAATCTGAAAAGAGGGTGATGCTTATTTCAGGATGCTTTAACAGCGTGCTCCGCTGAGCTGAGTGTGATGGGACATGCTGCAACCCCTGATACTTGGAAGACCACGGCAGGAGGATTGGAAGCTTGAGACCAGCCTGCCTGTCTCAGTATTTTTTTTTTTTTCGAGACAGGGTTTCTCTGTGCAACACCCCTAGCTGTCCTGGAACTCACTCTGTAGACCAGGCTGGCCTCAAACTCACCTGCCTCTGCCTCCCTAGTGCTGGGATTAAAGGTATGTGCTACCACGCCTGGTTCAAAAAAACTTTTTTTCAAGACAGGGTTTCTCTGTCAAAATATTTTTTTAAAAGGTTAGGGATGTATCTCAGTGTTAGAACAATTGCCTAGCCTGCCTAAACATTTTGGTTTCATTCCCAGTACTGTAAAGAAAACAAGGCTGAGGGTGTGGGTCAGTAATAGAACATTTGCCTAGTATGCTCAAGCTGTGAGTTCAGTCCTCAGGACTACAATAAACAAAGAACCAGGAGCAGTCAATGTGGCAGAACTGATTACACTTATTTAATTACCGGGGACATTTTAATTGTCAGTTGAGCACTCAGAATTGGCTCTTTTGAGTCCACTTCTGCTTTTCACTAAGTATCGAAATGTATAGGGCGTGTCAGGGGAGGGGTTAAGTGCTCTACCACCAAGTTGCACCCTTGGCCCCCAAACACCTTTTTTAACCCAGAGATTATATTCAACCATGGTGCTACTGTCTACCACTCCAGAATGCTACCTTTCATCTGGCCTCTCCATTGCCTTCTAATCTGAATTCCTTTCCTGAGACAATGTTGAAATTAAAGCACCCACATCACAATTTTTTTTTAAGAGAAAAAACAAGTCTCCCTAAAGGCTGGCCTCAAACATGGGATTCTCCTGCCTCTGCCTCCAGAGCACTGAGATTAACAGTGTATGCCGTCAGCCAGGTTCCCCAGTTTTTCTATGGGAGCAGACTGTGTAAGATGTCAAAGCAAAGAGCTTGCATGCCACGGTCTAGCAACACCATCCGCTGTGCTCTAGCTTTCGCCATATGAGCCCAAAGCCACCATCTGTGTGTCTTCAGATTCCCTAGGAACACTCCTTTCTCTTCACTAGTGCGCCCGTGCCTGCTCACTGCCGGCTTCCGGGGCTCTTCTTTCATGGCTCGAGCCTGTAACTTGCATCCTTCTGCCTTTTCTTCAGACACAGCTGCTTTAGCCTGCTCACTCACTCACACCAGGCGTTCTGCCTCTTCCTGCCAGGTCCCCGGATTGCGCGCCTGCTCTCTGCGTGGTAAACTTGCAGAGTCTATAATTAAAAAGACAAAAAGTTGGTGAAGGATAACGAGGCATTCGTTAGAAGGCTAGCATTCCTAATGTAGCCTCAAGAGTTTAGTAAAAAGATCAGGAGTAGGCAGATAGATGAAAAACTAGTGGACAGAGTTTAATTAAACTTGTAACAACTTTTGAAAAGGTTTATATAAAAGGTGACCAAAGAGAATGAATCACCTGGATCCCCTCGTGAAGACCAGCACTTAGCCAGATGCCAGCTGTGGGCATTTGAGTAGCCCCACCTCATGAAGGAAATGAACGTGTGCTGTGGCTTTTCTTTAATCTAGGCGGTGCTGTGCTAGGCATTGGAACAGGGACCTACACTGAGTCAGGACTACTCGGAGAGTGAGAGGTGTGCATGATGGCGTCACAGAGTGACACTAGAGATGAGACACAGCAGAGGATTTAAAAAAGATGTATTTATTAATAATGTATGCAGTGTTCTGTCTGCATGGATGCTTGCACGCCAGAAGAGGGCACCAGATCCCATTATAGATGGTTGTGAGCCAACATGTGGTTAGTGGGAATTGAACTCAGGACTTCTGGAAGAGCAGCCAGTGCTCTTAACTTCTGAGCCATCTCTCCAGCCCTATAAGATCTTCTTGATAGTTTGAAGACAAGTGAGGAAAGCCGTCATAGGAGACAAAGAAATGGAGTTCAAAATGCCAGATTTTTTTGTTCGGTTTTATTCAGGACAGGGTTTCTCTATGTAACCCTGGCTGTCCTGGAACTTGCTTCGTAAACCAGGCTGGCCTCCAACTCACAGAGATCCGCCTTCTTCTGCCTCCCGAGTGCTGGGATTAAAAGCGTGCGCCACCCCAGAATTCTTACTGTGTGGCCAAGAACCTTTTTTGATCCTAACAGTCTCACTATATAATCCAGGCTGTCCTCAAATTCAGGATCCTCCTGCCTCTGTTTCTAAAATGATTCCATACCTTGCCTGCCAAGTGGGCCGTTTAAACATTCTCTGGCATGCATAAGGGAGACTTACTTAGCTGGGCAAGGTGGGGCACTGGAAAGCTTGGCTGTATCAGAATGGACCTTCACCAGACAAGGTGACTTATGCAGTGGGAACCAAGAACTGAACCATACAGACATTAGATCAAACCCATTAGATTGATCTTTTTTTTCTCTAGCCAGCTCTGGAAAGACACAGAAAGTGAAAACAGTTCCCAGCAGAGCAGTAGACCCTGGTCTGCTCAGGCCTACAGAGACTGCCTCCTCCCTGACCTGTGGGGCTCTACTGGGGCTACACATAAAAGCTCCCTGCACTCCTGAGTGCAGAGCTGGCGTCTAACCCCGGCCTGACCATTTGTGGTACCCTAGAACCTTGGGATGCACACTGCTTTTAAAAAGCAGAGGCAGGGGCTGGGGAGGGGGTGTCAGTGGTTAACAGTGCTTCCTGCTCTTCCAGAGGACCCGAGTTCAGTTCCCAGCACCTGTGTTGTGCTGCTCACAGCCCTCTGCAACACCAGCTCCAGGGAATCTACTGGACTCTTTCAAACTCCAAGTGTGTGTGTGTGTGTGTGTGTGTGTGTGTGTGTGTGTGTGTGTTAGCTAGAGTGGTCATCTGAGATTTGCTATATGGACAAAAGCAAATAGAGTCTAGAGATTTTGTATTTTATTATATTTTTAAGATTTAGTTTATTTTTTAGTGTGTGTGTGTGTGTGTGTGTGTGTGTGTGTGTGTGTGTGTGTGTGTGTGTAGGGGTATATATACTTGAGTGGAAGTGTCCACAGAGGCCAGAGGCCTTGAACAAAATCCCTTGGAGCTGGAGTTACAAGAGGTTGTGAGCCATCTGACACAGGTGCTGGGAACTAAACTGCAGTCTTATGCAAGAGAAGTATGCATTCTTAACTGCGGAACCATCTCTTCAATCTCTCTAGAAGTTTTCTTTTTTTTAATGGGCTGGGGATAGTGTTTCAGTGATAGAACACTTGCCTAACATACGTAGGAGGCCCTAGATTCCATCCCCAGTACCAAAGAGAGAGAGAGAGAGAGAGAGAGAGAGAGAGAGAGAGAGGGAGAGAGAGGGAGGGAGGGAGGAAGCAAACCACCTTATCAATGACTTGAATTTTATTGAGACAGGTCTATGAAGCCCAGGCTGGCCAGAAACTCACTGTCCTCTGCTTCTTAAGTGTTTCGGGTTACAAGCATGTGCACTGTTCATCTAGACAGTCTTTTGGATTGTAACTGTAGACAGCACACATATACAATACAAGTTGCTATAAGGAGAAGGAAGAGAACAATCCTGATGCCATTGCCTGAATCTCGTTCCTAAAGTGTGATCTTTCTTTGCATATCTCAGCTTCATAAATCAATGCAATCCCCTCCTTGTTTTCCTTATGTCAGAGTTGGGTTTCAGATGTGTAATAAAGAAAAAGTCCTACTCAATAGTCTTGAAAATTGAATTGGCATTTGTAGGCAAAGAAGACAAGGGCATTTCAGATAAGAGAAAAATTTGGGGAAAAATCTGGAGGTCAGAAAACAGAAAATGAAGAATATCTTACAGGGAAGACATTGCAAAATAGGCATTTTCTGTTTTAATTTTAATTTTTGTTTGTGTTTTTTATGTGTATGTGTGGTGTGTGTGTTCATTTCTTGTATGTTCCCATGTGCATGGGCAGGTGTGCGTGTGTGTGTGCACGCATGTGTGCATGTGAGTGTGTGTGTCTGTGAACATGCGGGAGGTTGACATCAGGTAGTTGTCTTCCTGGATCACTGTCCATTTTGCTCTGGAGCTTGCTTACTAGATTTGGCTAGTCTAGCCAGTCAGCTTGCCCCAGGGGGTCCTATTCCCAAGCACTGGGTTTCCAGGTGGCCCGACTGGCCAGGTAATCAGAAAGCTAGTTCTTGTGCTTCCATGGCAAGCACTTATCCACTGAGCCCCAGGGCATTTTCTTAATGTGATAAAGTGATTCCAAACTAGCAATCATACTTGCTCCCCCCATCACCCCCCCTTTTTTGAGTCAGAGTGTCACTGTGTAGCTCCGGCTGGCCTGGAACCCATTATGTAGAACGGACTGACTTAAACTCACAAAGACCCACCTGCCTGTGCCTCCTGAGTACTGGGATTAAAGGCGATACCACCATGCTTGGCTTACTTGCTCCCTTCCAAAATGAAAAAAAACTAAGGGTGCTTGTTGTTGCCACTATTATTTGCTATTATTGTCTTGGTGTTTTGGCCAGTACAATAGATTTAGAACTGCAATAAGAGGAATCAATATTTGAAAAGAAAGACATTCTCCAGATAAGAGAAAATGTCATGCAAAGAGGCTCAGATGATCTATGATACTAAATGGTATTTACTGGGGGTCTTAGAATTGTAAGTAAGGAAACATGTTCCAGTAGAAACCACCAATGTTCTCAAAAAGCCAAAAAAAAGAAAGAAAAGAAAAGAAACCACCAATGTATCCCACAACGAAGAAGGTTACAGGGCAAGCTAAGGGAAAAAGAGGAGGAAGTTCAAATGTGTTGCATACGTTGCCTATCGAGAATTATGATTATAAGATAACTTTATTTTTTCTTTTCCTCATTTATCATCATCATCATCATTTTTTTTTTGTGTGTGTGTGTGCGCCCATGCCATGGTGCATGTGTGGAGGTCAGCAGACAACCTTCAGAAGTTGGTTTTTCCTTCCACTGTGGGTTCAAGCGTAGAACTCAAATCATCAGGCTTGTGTGGCAAGCTCTTCCACTTGCTGAGCCGTCTTATTGGTCCTAATTTGCCTCTGTAGGTTATTGGTTCACTGCACACCAACTCAGAACATATCATTGCGCTAAGGAAAGAGATCAGTTCAAACAATCCTCAGAATGTTTCTTTACAGCTTTCTCTGCATGTCAACAAGTTCAGAGTTAGTGCTACAGTAAGATGGAGTCTGGATCCCAGAATGATGTCACTACTGTCGTCTTTATTTCATGAAGTATGTACAAATTGATAGAGATCTTATACATCATAAATATCCAGTTAGAATAGTAAGAATTCTATATAATATTTTAAAAATGAACACAATAAGAGATATGCGTGACTTAAAACATAAACCTTAACTGAGACGTATAAAATAACTAATGGAAAAAAATTTTGTTTTTGATAAAAAACTTAATATAAGAATATTCTGGCTTTTTCCATCTCTCTCCCAAAGAGACAGCTTCTGCCTCTCTCCCTTCTCCCTACTTCTCCCCTTCCCCCACTCTTTGTTTCTCTCTCTCTCTCTCTCTCTGCTCTTCCCCTATCTCCCCTTCTCCCCTTTTCCTTTACCCTTCCATAACCTACTATATAAATATCCAACTTTACTCTGAAAAAAAAAAAGAATATTCTGGTAAGATGAATTGAATTTATTGTGATTTTATTCAGAACTTCAGAAAGATTTTTTCTGAGAATGAAACCAGTCCGTTTTGCTCTATCAAAACACGCATTTCTAAAAATCAGCACACTGCTCAAAATTGTGCAATTTAAAATCACAGGACTTGGGTAGGATGTGATTAGAACATCGCACTGAGAGCCTTTGTCAGTGGCATGAAAAGAAAAAGAAAAAAGAAAGAAAGGTATGTAGCCCATGGCTTGAAAGGTCACAAGCCCTAGGGGGAAGCCCATTACTGTTGTGTTGCTAAATGAATGTGTGGTCAAGCTGCTTTCTAAATATTCATGTCCCTGCCCATAGATTAGTGCCACTCTCAGCCTTGGCCTGGAAGTTTCTTTATTAAATTGGCAACAGTTAGTGCAGGGACTCCTGACTAGTAAAAGTGATGAGAATAAATGGCTGTTGAGTGCTCAGCCCTAAATGGGATACAACCCCTGTTCAAGGAACATCATGGAAGAGGAAGTAGGAAGACTGGAAGAGCAGGAGGATGGGGAGGAGAGCTGTGAAATGCCATCTTCTGAACACGACACGGTCATTGCACTCATGAAGTCACAGCAGCTGTGGGTACCCGCTCACTGTCAAGCAAACGAGATCAGCCAGCATCCTAGCAGGCAGCACTAATTGGAGTCAGTGGGCTCCAAAAGAGAGGGCAAAAAGGTGGAATGGGGACATGCTGGGGCAGTGGGGAGGAGGGAGTTGGGGTGGGTGTGATCAAGATACTTTATATACATGTGTGAACTTGTCAAAAAACAAATACAGGCTATTCTAAAAATATAACGGAACTTCAGGAAGATGGTATCCTTTTTTAACTGTTTAATGATAAACTTTTTAGCTATTTAATGATAAAAATAGCATGAGTACTTTGATAATATAGTGCTTTTCTTGAAAAAGACCTGGCATTTGCTAATGGAAATAGATGTCTAGGGTCTGGAGAGATGACTCAGCTGTTACCAGCACTTCCAGAGGACCTAGGTTTGGTTCCTAGCACCCACAGCTAACAACCTTCAATAACTCTAGTTCCAGGGGATCTGATGCTCTCTTCTGGTTTCTGCAGGCACTGTATGCATGTGGTGCACAGATATACATGTAGGCAAGACACCCATATACATAAAATAAAATTAGATAAATCTCAAGAAAAACTTAAAAATAATAATAAAAGAAATGGATGTCAAGGATTACACCTTGTGGGTTATTGTGATGTGGTGAAAGGAACATTATCTGAAATTTGATGGAAAGTTCTAGCACCAAATGGGCATGGGTATATGGGTCATAATACCTGTAGTGAGTGTATATGGAAAATACACATATAGAGAGCATTCATGGGCTCTTTATTTTTATTTTTTATTTTTTAAAATATTTATTTATTTATGTATTTATGTATGTATGTATGTATGTATGTATTTATTTATTTATTTATTATGTATACAATATTCTGTCTGTGTCTATGCCTGCAGGTCAGAAGAGGGCACCAGATCTTACTACAGATGGTTGTGAGCCACCATGTGGTTGCCGGGAATTGAACTCAGGACCTCTGGAAGAGCAGGCAATGCTCTTAACCATCTCTCCAGTCCTATTTTTTGGTTTTACAAGACAGGGTTTCTCTGTGGCTTTGGAGCCTGTCCTGGAACTAGCTCTTGTAAACCAGGCTGGCCTCGAACTCACAGAGATCCGCCTGCCTCTGCCTCCCGAGTGCTGGAATTAAAGGCGTGCGCCACCACCGCCCGGCTCATGGGCTCTTTATATGTATTCTTGCTTGGTTTGGGCTAGAAACAGTTTTCTGCATCGCCCTCCTCCTTACAGAGGCTAAAATCATATATCACACATGACCAAAGGAAAATTAGCATTCTGCTCCTATTGTCACCCTTGGAACAAATTTGCATCTTCAAATGAAGCAAATTAAAGTATTAAAGCATAATTGGCTGTAAAGCATTTCCTTTTAAAATTCAAATGTCTTGGAATACTTTGCAAAAGGATGGACTCCTGCCTCACCAAATGTTAACGCTCGGCACAGAAACAGTTATTGAAAATAGTGTGCTGGCCACTCACTGTAGCCAAGAAATGTACTTAAACTGTCCATCAGCTGAGATGCCGATAAAGAGACGGAGATCTTGCACAGGTACTCATCACTGCTGCAAGTTCAAGAGCCATATGAATTCAATAGCCTTGCCATGCCTGGAAATTGACATGCCACACAGCTCTCCTGTTTTTCCTCCTGAATGGTCCCTGAGCCTGGGGATAGTGGTGCTATAGATAGATGTCTCACTTATGACTGAGCCAAATAAAATATTTTTAAGAAAAAAAAATCAAGGGTTAAGAATATGTGTGAGTGCCGGGTGGTGGTGGCGTACACCTTTAATCCCAGCACTCGGGAGGCAGAGGCAGGCGGATCTCTGTGAGTTCAAGACCAGCCTGGTCTACAAGAGCTAGTTCCAGGACAGGCTCTAAAGCCACAGAGAAACCCTGTCTGGAAAAACAAAAAAACAAAACAAAACAAAACAAACAAACAAACAAAAAAAGAATATGCGTGAGCAAGTGTATGTTCCTGCCATGGTACACATGTGGAGGTCAGGAGTTGGTTCTCTTATCCACCACATGGGTTCTAGGGATTTACCTATTGAGCCATTTTGCCAGGCCCTGTATTGTTCTTGTTGTTTGTTTCGAGACACGTTTCTGAGTAGCCCAGGATGACCTTGATCTTACAATCCTCCTGCATCAGCTTTCTAAACTTTGGTTTCATTGCATGCATCACCCTTGGACTCAAACCTATCTATCATCTATCTATCTATCTATCTATCTATCTATCTATCTATCTATCTATCTATCTATCTATCTATCAAGACTTGGTTTCACTGCATAGCCCTTGCTGGCCAGGAACTTGCTATGTAAACCAGGCTGGCTTTGACCTCAGGGAGATCACCTGCCTCTGCCTTCCGAGTGTTATGATTAAAAACATGCATCACCACCTCCAGTGTAATCTTAACGTTACACTGGTGAATCTGTCATGCTGTATGGTACAGGAATCTTTGAGTAGTGATTAAGCTTACCAATAAGTAGACCTTAAAATAAGAAAACTGTCGCCAGGCGGTGGTGATGCACGCCTTTAGGAGGCAGAGGCAGGCAGACCTCTGTGAGTTCAAGGCCAGCCTGGTCTACAAGAGCTAGTTCCAGGATAGGCACCAAAGCTACAGGGAAACCCTGTCTCAAGAAGAAGAAGAAGAAGAAGAAGAAGAAGAAGAAGAAGAGGAGG
>PVIU01020666.1:0-33464 GCA_004026605.1 Ondatra zibethicus
CTACTGAGACAGTGTGCCTGAACTAATGGGAGCACACCAATCCACCTGGCCTGGGACTGAATGAGCATATGATCAAACCAGACTCTGAATGTGGCGGCGAAAGTTGGCAGATGGAGAACCCACAAACAATGACACCAGGACCTATCTCTTCTGCATGTATTAACTTTTTGAGAACCGAGTCTTTTTGAATGCACTCCTTGGGGTTTATTTTCTCAGGGGATTCAGTTTGTAGTGCAAGCTTATCACGGCAGAGAGCATTGCAGCAGGCTGCAGGCAGGCATGGCTTGGGAGCAGTAGCTGAGAACTTACATCTTAATCTGCAAGTCAGAGGAAGAAAGAGCTAAGTGCGAATGATGTAGACTTTTGAAACCTTAAAACCCACCCTAAATGACACACCTCTTCGAACAGTTCTATCCACTGAGGGCCAAGTGTTCAAGTATGTGAGCCTATGGAAACTATTCTCATTTGAACCATCATGGATTGGAAACGAAGATCAGATCTGAAAATCTCTACCTGCTGTGAGACCTTTAACTTGGGGTGGGGAGGATGAAGCTAACGTCCTGGAACTAGCAGAATCCTGAATAAATAGTATGTGGATGAGGAGCTTCTTACCATTTGAACAGGAAAGGACACGAAGAAGACATGCACATAACCTCCAAAATTCTTTAAGGGGAACATGAGCGGAAGTCTTCAAAAGTTTTATTCTAGGCAAGAATACAAACATTGGTACTATCAAATGGAGCAAGAAACACAGAATAAACACAATGTTTTTGTGAAGGAACAAAAGACAAACACCAATTTCATTTTCCTAATTCTCTATTGGAAAACCAGTGATGATCTTCCTTCATAGCAAAGGAGGGATAGGACTGGATTTGCAGGACTATCCAAAGATGAACCTTTAGTAGTACATTTGACTATTTAAGGGAAACTTGAGAGAACAGCAAAAAAAGGTTGCATTGGACAGCAACAAAACCTAAGCAACAATTAGAAAATACCTTCTGAAAGACTACAGTAACATCTATGAAATAAGAGAAAAGTTAATGGAGTATGGTATCCAGAACCAGGCGAATAAATCCTTTTTCTAGAACGATGCAATCAGAAGATGACAATCAAAGAAAATGTATATGGCCATGTGGAATACCTAGAAGCTTGAAACAGTTTCCAATGTTCCTCTTACATCATTAAGAGTGAGATAAAAAGAGGTGTTATTTTTGAAACTTCTTTTAAGCACCAAGTAGATGAGAGGTTTGCTGTTAGGTATTTTTGTATTGTTCTCTGTCTGCCAATCATTTTCATCATGTGGACCAAGGAAACAAAACAAACTTATGAGGAAGACAATATTTGAAAGCAGTTGTTGATTCAAGATAAAGATATGGGGCAACAAGGCAGAAATGTGAACATAATAAAAATAGATATATAAGTAAATATATGCAATGCTAGAAAATTATACCTCTGAATACTGTTTTTGATTAAACGTTCACGGCTAACAGGAAAAAGAACAGTTACTGGATGAAGTTTCCTGATTGCCTGGAACTACCACAGCGGGAAGATTTCAGGCTGAAAATAACCACATGGCAGACTAATTGTTTATGCATTTATGACTTGCTGTGAGTCAGAAGCCTGAGATTAGTTGGTTTTTCAAGAGTAATGTCTAAAACGCACACACTTTGGCTTTAGGTTTACATGCAACATAGGTGACTATGATAAAAATGAAATTTGTGTGAAGACCTGATTATTTGAATTTGTGTTAGATTATGGTTGTAAATAATTATTATAAATTATAATTATTTGTGTAACACTCACACCAGTAATATAATTTTAAAGAAAAGAATAATATGAGATGGATAAATAGTGTGTGGAAGAACAGCATGCTCTACTTTATCTTCTTTTGTAGAAATTAGGTCATTGTTCCATTCCAGTATCATGTTCCAATTAGACATTATCGTGAGGACATATGGTTTTACTTTTTTGCATATGAATATATATGTGCATAAAAACAAACAATAACACCAGTCACTTAGTAAAACCCAAAAGTAGGTCCCAGATTTTTGTTCTCTTTTCTTTTGTTTAGAAGTCTTCTGTTTTTCCTGGACTCTTAGGGCAAGAGTACAACTTCCTGAAGATGGAGCCTGGAGAAGTGAACTCTCTCGGGGAAAGATATGACTTTGACAGTATTATGCACTACGCCAGGAACACCTTCTCAAGGTTGGAGTCTCAGGTTATACCTTTTGACTTTTAATTCTTTTTCTTGTGTGACTCCACACAGAGCTATGTTTATCTTTAGAACTAGAACCACTGTCAAATATCACTGCCCTGGGGCAAAAGAAATGGAGCAGATGTTCATGTAAAAGAAGTTTAAAACACACTGTCCAGTTCTTATTAAAAGCATACACTGAAAGCAATATTGAGAATGGTACAGATGATTTAAATGACTTTATATCCTTGAGTTATTAAATATTCAGTGAAAACAATTACCTAACCACCCAGCATCTTAAACTGGCAAAGTATTATTTAATAAAAATTGAAAATTCACAAATCAAATATGTGATCCTCGTGTTGCATGGAGATGCCATACCGTATGTTTGAACTGTGTTTAAGGTCGTGTGCACAGGCTTTTTGAACCACTTATGCCACAAATTTGTTTTAAGTAGATGAAAACTCAAAGATTACGTTTGGAAGATATCTTGCTTTCATGCAGTTTACAATTGATAGCTACACTCAATTATGTACTTAAAATTGTATGAATTATAACTGTCTTATTTGAATTGTAATACATTTGGGTTTTGATCTACTTCAATATAAAGATGATTCTACCAAAGAAATAGCTATCAGGTAAGGAAGTTGGAATTCAAACACCAAGTTCCCCCATCTCTTTCCTTTCCAATCATGGGTGCTCATTTTGGAATTGCGTGCCCATTTGTTCACACTCCTTAGTTGTTCACCTCTGTCCATTTCACAGTTCATTTGTATTAATTTCTTTAAAAAAAAAAGAGTGTTACAAAGGAAAGACAAAGTCAGATTTATTCCTAGGTTCATTTTTTTTTAATGGAAATCTAAATGACAGTGTGCTAATGAGCCCTTAAAATGTGGATGCTTAGTAAAACTTCCTTTATTAAAAAATTAAACCTTCAAAAGTTTAGTTGTTATCAGTCCTTTGAGAAGGTTCTCTTCTGAAGTTCATACAATAGACACGTTTATTCATGATACATCTATTCAAACAGAGCAGCATTCAAATATTTATTGTTCCTGGAATCGGAATTTTAGTTTTAGTAAAAAAAATACACCCAGAAATCTGGGCTGAAATTAGAGTTATAAAATTTTATTATTAGGTTAGAAAATTGGAATAGAATTAAGTTTTCCATAGAAATATGTAAGAAATTGTTGTGTGGGTCTCAGTTCAGACAAGACTTCTCTATCGTGGCTCTCAACTGAACCATTCAGAATTAACCTGAGGTTTAGTTCTTTGGAATACGGGAGGGGCTGGAGAGTAGCCAAAACACCAAGAAAAATTCTTTTTTTTTGTCTTCGTAGATGGTGTATCTTAAGTTTGAATTCTCTGACTTCCCTTAGTCTGTCCTTTGTGCATTATTTGTAACTGTCATCACGGAACAGCATGCTGTGGCTGCCTGTAGCCTGATTCTCCCACATTGTCCTACTCTGTCAAGCTTGGATACCCTTACTGTTCTAAAGCTATCCCGTTCCTCTCTCTACTGCTGTGACTGCATGCACACTTTCACAAGGTCAATCAACCCAAATCCCAGCATGGAATGGGAAAGACTCCCACCAACCTGTGGAGTAGCTGACAATCGATGGCTGCTAGGGAGGCATGGTCTGTTTTTTTTTTTTTTTTCTCCCACAAGTGTGGCATCTGATAAGCTGTTCTTGGTAGAGGAGATGGCCCTAAACACAAATTCTGACAGTACTGAGACAACTGAGAACATGAAATTGAAAACAAATAGTAGGGAGTAAGGTTTGGTAGAAATTAGAGGAGAAGGAATGGTGAATTTGGCCAAAACGTATTGTATACATACATAAAATTCTCAAACAAAATTCATCTTATAAATTTTCACTAAAAATCTATATTTTAAAAGGTCATATTTATCCATTTGAAAGATAGTTATCTGATTGATCTAGTTCATAATAGTTTAGTCTGAATCTGTAAGAGATTGCTTCATAATATATTTAAACAAATAATTTCAGGAAATGACAATTTTGCCACCTCAAAAGTATGTGAAGTTACTGTTTTTAATTATGTCAAAACTATATAATAAAAATTTATCATTTCAACCATTTTAAGGTGTTCGCTTTAATAGTGTTAAATACATTCACTGTTATAAAGCATATCCCCAGAGTGTTTTATGTCTCAAAATAGAAATGGTGGTGCCTATTAGATAGCCCTGCTTTCCCTTTTGGTTTACCCACCCAGAACCTTCAATGTTATTTTATTTCCAAATTCTGTGAATTCAACTATTTGGGATACTTTCTGTAATTGAAATCACATGTGCTTGTCCATTTGTGACCACCATGTTACATTTGGGATTACTTCCTTCAGACTTACTTCAGCATGGTTCATTTCCATGAGACTGATGAATAATATTGCTGTGTGTGTGTATGTGTTGTATATGCCTGTGTGTGTGCATGTCTATCTGTGTGTTTCTCTTTATATGTTTGTCTCTGTGTGCAAGTGAACATGTGTTTGTGTGTGCGTGTGCATGTGTATTTGGATGAACACAGACATACATATCAGTGGACACTTGGGCACTAGGTCCCTGGAGTTGCTTCCACTTTCTGGTGGCCTAAGTTGTACTGTGATGAGCAGGGTTCACAGATATATATATAAGAGGGGTTGCTTCCCATTGCTTCTTCTGTCCTCCCAGGAAGCCGTAATGTAAAGACACATTTTAGTTTGACTTTTAGGTTTTGATTTCTGCCATTTTGTAATCCCACTAAGTGGGCAAAGCCTTCCATCCTTTGGGGCCTTTCAAGATTCTTTTGGTTTGTGTTGTATAAAGAGTCAAGCCAAGGGTGGGAGGACACTGTGCTGTGACTTAGATTTACATCCCTCTCACAGTAGAATGGTTTCACAAAGGCAGAACTCCAGTTTCTTTAATTTACTGTTGTAAATTCAGGCCTATAACTGTGCTTAATAAATGTTTTCTAATGGAAGGACTAAATGAAGCCAAAAATGCTGTTCTGTGACCTGTAATTCAAGAGCAATATGTTCAGCTTCATATTTTGGAATGGAATATCTCTTTGCTTATCCCAACTTAAAGTATTTTTATATTTTCATTAATTAACTTAATAGATTTTATGTCAAGTGAAAAATCTTCTATTCTGATTTTTTTCCTTAAAAATTCACGTATACATTCAAGACTTCTAACCATTTTGAAGGCTTTTCCAGTCCATTCACTTCTTCTGCGTTATAAATGTTTAATTTACATCGCAAAGTTAGAATATATTTTTAGTGCATATTTGGAAAATAGCTACTTCTCACCACAAATTTGAGTCCAAAAGAATTCTATCTGTAGCGAATGTTGAACAAGCCATTAGTAACTTTTATTTATTGATTTTATCTTGATAAATAATATGTGCATTTGATTTACATGTTATCTATAATTGATTACTCTGTTTGTTCTTATTCTTTCAACATAAGCTGCAGTAATATTTAGAACCCAGGAAGAGTTAGCTTTGGTTACTTTAACTAAAATTTTACTTTAACTTTTGGCTCTTGAATTATTTAGTAATCTCATTTTTTTTTGCAATCTGGTGATCTAAAAGATTCTTGGATCAATATGGGGAAATTAAACAAAAGTCACAATGTCACTTGTACGTTATTGTCAAATAAACCCTATTTTTAAAAACATATAACACACACCTAAAAAATGTTCTTCTGACTTTCTGAAAGTTGAACCCATTTTTACACACTTTCCCTGCTCTGATTAGAGTGTTTTGAAAACCTCATATTCTGCCTTAAGTTTAGCCTACTATAACTACTGATGAAATTTAGAAGCAGTGACCACTATGTTTGTTATGTCTATATTACTTCTGATTTGGTGACTTAGGTATGGTTTGCTTCTGCTTTTCCAGGGGGATGTTTCTGGACACAATACTCCCTTCTCGTGATGACAGTGGCATTCGTCCTGCAATTGGTCAACGAACCCGGTTAAGCAAAGGAGACATTGCACAAGCAAGAAAGCTGTATCGGTGTCCAGGTACTGCACAACAAACACAGGAGATTTGTATGCATCCCCAAGCTTCTCCAGAGAATCAGGTCTTGATTTCCTCAACTGATCTCTTGTCCATTTCTATTTTTGCAAATGGCATGCACATTTCCAATTCAACAACCTAAATGAGCATAATGAGAATTTGAGAATGTTGTAACGGAAACAAGTTGCCAGAAGTCAAAAAGCACCAAACAGAATTGCTTGTCATTACTAAATAGTCAGGCAATTTTGTAGTCAAATGCTGTGTCCTTGCCAATATTAAGAAGAATAGGCTTTCTTACACAATCAGGTTCTGGGAGATGGAAAGCACTTGCAGTACAAGCACAAAGACCTCAGCACCCACTTACATATCTAACCAAGCTGTGTGTGCTGTAGCCCCAGCATTGAGGAAGAAGAGACAGGTGGTTTAAAGCATGCAGAACAACCAGCTCATCCAGTCAGGAGTTTCTGATACAGTGAAAGACCTTTGACTCAAGGCATCTTCTTCTTGGCCTCTCTATGTTTACATGGTAGAACTCACACACGCATAGGGATGCATCAATAGGTACTCCCCACATTGTCGGATTCTGAATGATCTGTAATCGAAAGACCATCAGCAGCAGGACATAAATTTAAATTTTTATTAGTAAGGATTTATAAATATATTCTGTAAAAGTAAATGTCAACCTTGTTACTAGGGATCTGTCCAATAAAATTAAATAAGATGATTAATGAAAGTTCTTAATCAAGAATGTCCTCATGGACAGGGGATGGTGGTACGCACCTTTCATCCCAGCACTCAAGAGGAGTTCCAGGCCATCCTAGTCTAAAGAATGAGTTCCAGGACAGACAGGGCAGTTACACAAAGCAATCCTGTCTCAAAAATCCAACCCCCACCAAAAAAAATCCTCAAGGAATAATACATATTAATGCCTTAATGGAACAAGAAAAGAAACCTTGTAATCCAAATGGGAAAGCATTTGGATTGCATATACCTCTTGTGTATCTCAGCTTAGTCTCTGACTTTGTCAAACAAGAAGCTTTTATAAGATTGTTTGCTGTTCTCTTACCCTAGTAGGGATTTGTTGAATATATTTCTGAAATTTGGACTGATAATTAAACTCATAAATGGTCACAGAGGTAGGAGTCAATTTTCAGAAAATTGAGAATATGATAGACATATTAATCAAAATTTTAGGACAATACTTTTTAAAAAACTATTCATATACTAAATATTTGTGGGTTCTTACATTAAATCAGCCATGACATGTGGAGTTGATCATGGATACATTCTTTCTAGGAAATAAGAGAATGCTAGTTGGTTCATTTTCAAAAATTAAAACATGTTCATGGAGATATGGCATAGACTCTTTGAATAGATTAAAAACTAGAGTACAATAGAAAGGAAAAATACACCTAGAGTACAAGCAAGAAAAAAGTGAATCAGTTGAATAATCACAGGGAATGACTAGGAAGTTTATAATTCAGTATCAATAATGACATTAACTCACTGATTTGAGACAGTAGATTTTATTAGACCTTTTCTAAGACAAAAGGTTTCATTTGTTGAAATCAAATTTTCTGGTGGAAAATTTTAAAATTCCTTAAAATTTTATTGTAATAGCTGTCCTAAAATCTAGGCCTATTAAATGTTCAAGAGATTTATATAGTTACAATTTAAACCTGTACTTAAAACCTGTGCATCTTAATGATTCAATATTGAAAATAAACTTTAATATTTTTGAATATAAACTACCTGTATGCTTATCAATTTTCATATATGCTGAAAATCACTCTACTTAATGTCATTAATTAGTTTATTTCATGATACTTATGTTAGATTCATATTTAAATAAATACACTTTAAAATGTGTTAAATCTTGTAGCACAGGTCTGGAATGCCAGGTATTAGGAGGCTGACAAAAGAGAATCATAAAGTCAGAATGTGTCTTGGCAGTAGGGTGAGTTCAATGTCCACTTGGGAAGCTTGGTGAGGCATCCATCTAAAAGACAATGAAAGTTGGGGATTTATTCCAGTGGTAGAGGAATATACTAGTATGCCAAGGTCCTAGACTTAATCCTTAATACTGAAATAAACTGATAAATGTGTAAAGGAAATTACATATGTGTATACGGCATTACTTTGTTTTTGTGTTTGTCACTAATTTCATAGCAAAGATTTTAACAGACAATGGCACCAGTGTGTCAGAAGCACATGTACAATCCTCATTAGTCCTGTGACATTTGATACATTGTATAATTAATATCAACCAAAATGGGCACTTTCTGTATGAAACTACTTTGGATATTTCTCTAGATAACATGCATGTATATGTCACACTTGGAATCACATTAGAGGTGCATTTGAAAGTAGATTTATAGAGACATCATTAAGAACTGGTGAAAAAATGATGACACTATGGTTATGAGCCTTTCATTCTTACTTATTTTGGTTATTCATAGTATTATGAATTATAATTAGATGTAGCTTTCACCTGTGAGTTCACTAGGGAAAACTCCATAAATGAACCACAACTGATAGTTTTGATTAATGCAGTAAGATCAATTGTTCATGCAAGCTCATGATCCATGAGAAAGCTATCATGGATATTTAAGGTACCGTGAAAAGTGAGATTTTCGTTACAGCTCTTGCATCACGAGGGACAAGACATGTGTCAAATTGCACAATCCTACTGAGTTTACCTTATTCTTACTCTTTTATTAAAATTGTGTTGGTGAATAAAGACAGTAATTAGATGCTTGGATACACAAGGCTCTGGCTTTTTAGTCTCTGATATTGTACCCTCTTCCAAAAGGAAGAGTTTCTAGTGAGCTTGTCGTAAACACCATTGCCTCCTCCTTAAGAAAACAGAAAATAGCTTAAAATATTAAAATAGTATGCACAATGTATATATTATTAGTTTCTTCAAATAAGTATTATCCAATTTTATAGGAATAAGGAAGATATATAGAAAATATTTCTTGTAATCTGTTATTACAGTTGCACACACAAACACACACACACAAACACACAATTATTGCCAAAAATATGTTGACAAAACTTATGATTGTCATTCATTCATTTTTTACTATTATTTCATGGGTGCATTTATTCTTCTACCCAGCACACTTTTCCTCATTCAGTGAACAGTAGCACACCCCATCCCATAGCCCAAGCCAGAATGCTAGAGAGATCCCACTTTCCTTCTTCCTCTGTGTTTCTGTGTAGTCATCTGGCTCTTGGATTCCTGCTTTCTCACTGTGCAGCTGTGCACTCACATCTGGGTATGAATCTCTCCCATTGCATTAATAGTAGCTAGTCTTCAGTTGACTTTTTCCCATTTTCCATTCTCTTTGCCTCTTCTAACTCCAGCAATGCTGGCCAAGTGACATTCAAAATGCAAATCTTTCTTCTCACATCTTTAAGACAAGTTTAACTTCCCTTTCAAGCGATCATCTTCCAAATTTGTCCTGTTTCTCTTTTCAGCCTCTTCAAAGGTATTGCTCTACAGCCTTGCCTCTCACCATTTCCTTCTTCTCTTAGAATCATGATGTCATTTGCTTTGGCATCTTAATTCATTTGGAACACTGAAAATTTCCACTCTTTATGTCTTCCTAGTCAAATGCCCCCTGTTCTCCATTTCCCCACAGTTGCAAAACCACTGTTTGATCATTGCCCTCATACCTTACTCTCATAATTGTTACTTTATCTGTTATTTCCCACACAAGACTATAAGATCTCCCAGGAACTCATTGACATTAAAACATGCTATAAATTAGGTGCTCAGTTGATATTAATGAATAAACCAGATTCAATATGTGAAGGCTAGTGTGCCAGATGTTGAAGACAAAGCAAAGAAAATATGAATGTGTGTGTGTGTGTGTGTGTGTGTGTGTGTGTGTGTGTGTGTGAGAGAGAGAGAGAGAGAGAGAGAGAGAGAGAGAGAGAGAGAGAGAGAGAGAGAGTGCATGGAAAGGGAATCTCATGGGGGAACAAGTACAAACATGGTCTCTTGTTGACAACCTCAAACTTGGTTCATAGCCAAGGATGATGTAAGCTTTGATCCTCCTGCCTCCCTCCTCCATGTTCTGGGACTATACACATGTAGTGACCTACCTGGTTATGTGGGCAGGACTTCAAGAATTCTAGGCAAGCACTTTATTGACTGAGCTATATATGTAGCCACTACCAGTTTTTGAGAAAGATTTCGAAATAAAAAAATTCAAAATTTGAAGTTTGAAGGAAAACGAAATGGATAATTGTAATGCATTAATGGACCCTAAGTTGTTAAACATATTTTTATTGTATAGATACTTATGCTTTCATACCCTGAGTAAAACTATAAATTTATTCCTACAAAATTTAGAGAAGAGGAATTTTTGATATTTGTTGGAAACTAGACAGTTGACAGGACAAATATTTGTAGATGATTAAGAAGTCCATCATAAATTTAGCTTCATTATTAAAAAGATGAGGCTGTAGTTTTTTAAAAATACTCCATATTAAAGAAGGATGTACATGAACTATCTAACTCAAATGTGAGTCGGCCATATGGTAAAGATTTTTACTTTTACTGCTGGATATTTTTGGAACACTGATCATAAGAATTGTGTCTTGGGGGATTTTTGTCCAGGTTTCCAATCTTAACTACTTGAGATGCAGAGACAGGAGGATTGCAAGTTCAAATCTTTTCTGGGTCAGCCTGGCCACAAGGTTTAAAAAGAGAAAGGCTGGCATCTTTCTGTTTGCCTTGTATCCACAATGCCCAGTAACAACAAGAATTTATCTCATTAGACTTCATTATTTTCATTTCCCCAACTATTATTGAGGCAGTTGTTATAATCTTCACCTATACATTCATGCTCTCATCCCTCAGTCTTTCTAATTGAAGGTGGAAGTATTTCAGTATTAAAAAATGTCATGCCATTATCTTTGACCGTAACAAAGCCCCATGAAATCTGATTAGGAACATATATGTTTTAAAGGGCAAGAAATCTGATTGAAAGCTTTTAAAATTTGCTGTTCTTTTAAGATTACTAAGTAACAGGATTGGACTTAAAATTGCCCTGTCATTCCTGTGTTTGCTGTTATGGACAAGCATTTGAATAAATCGTGCCATCTGTCGCCGCTGTTGCCCACCCCACCCCCCAGGTCTTTAAAGGATGCTATTTTGAGACAGGGTGTCACTCTGTAGCTTAGGCTGGCCTCCAACCCAAGGTACTTTTTCTGCCTCAGGCTCCAGAGAGCTGAGATTGCAGACGTGAGCTACCATACCTAGCCAAAGTTTGATTTCTATATTTGAGCATAAATCAATCAAGGGTGTGGTAGGTTGAGACTGTGAGCAAGAGACAGTGATGTTTATTGAAAAACAATCTCAAATACTGAGTAAAGCTTTAGTTGAAAGGGTTTTACACTTTTACATTGCAATCAGGCTGTAATTTAAAGAGTGCTAGTTTTAAAATTATGTTATGTTTTGTTTTTTTATTTTAGAAGAATCTAATTTTAGTAAGAATAATATAGTTTGTAAAGATTTGTGAATCAGATATTTTATCATTTAATTCTACCGTAGGAAATGCAATCTAAATTTCATTTTGGCTAAAAGAGGCTTTGATTTCTCATGAAATTTCTTTATAAAAAGTGGAAAAATATAATTTTTTCATAAAACACATTCAACTGCCCCATTATTAATTAACATCAAAACACATCTTTCTTCGAAGTATGTGTTAAAATATTAATAAAGTCTTCTAAATCTCTTTGTAACAGCACATATCGAGGACCCTGATCATTTAGTAACTGTGTTAAATTATGTGCTTCTGACCTTGAGCATTTCATTTGATTCTCTGGTTCCTTTTATCTGTCTTCTTCGTAAGAATAAGCATTGCTCACTCTTACTTTGTTGTACAAACTTAGTGTCTGTTTTGCTGATGATATAAATATTTGTATCATCTCAGACTGTTTTTTATAGCTCTGTTACACGTTTCCAGAGTCATTATCTTTCTTTATTTAACACAAGATGTGCAGAGTCATTCATAATTGATTGAGTATTTGATGAGATGAGAGTTCACATGCTGAGAGTTATGCCTCAGATCCAGGGAATAGCTCTGTTTTGAGTGCAATATCCTTCACGTGGGAAAACACTTTGTTTTCAGATTATTGAATGAAGGCTGTGAGATACCTGGCTGAAGTGGTGAAGAAATTCTTAAAGATTTAAATAAATCCGTCCAGAATCCGGGGGCATTGCATTGCAAAAGTTATGGGAAAACCAATGGAATTGTGTCATTTTGGCCTACAACAAGCCTTGAGGCCCTGTAGCTGATAATTTGCAAGTCCAGGTGACTGATGCTTAGTTCCAAAAATAATACAAACTTAGAAAGAGAAAATTATGTAGTCACTCTTCTAGAAATCTTTACATATTAGTGAAGAAAAGGAAAATAAAATAGAGTAACTACATGTATAAAACATTCTAGAAAACAGGTATTTTCCATGATAGTGTTTAAAGATGACTTTATTTTTATTTTAGGTATATGAGTGTTTTACCTACATGTATGTCTCTGCATGTGAGTGCCTGGTACTCACAAAGAGCTGAAGAAGGCATCAGATCCCCTGAACTGGGGATCAGAGAATTATGAGCCTCAGTGTGGGTGCTGGGGACTAAACCTAGTACCTCTGCAAGAATAACAATTGTTCTTAATCACTGAGTCATTGTTCTTGCCTCTTCACAATATTTTTCATTTTTATTTTCTTACTATGAATTCTTGTATATGACATTTTTATATTACTTTTATTGGATATTTATTAGTTATCATAAGAATTTTTAAGTTTTAAATAGGAATTTTACTATGAAATTACCATTTAGATTTGCTACACTTCACTGTTAAATATAGACTTCATTCACATTGATTATATTAGTGGGAAAGAAAGGAAAGTTTCTCGAGGTTTCAGGAAAGCAGAAGTAGGTCTTCTCTAGACTGAATAAATATATATGTCCTTGAAATTATCTTCTGTAAGAAGGAATGAGATGTGTTCCCATGAAGGCAACTTTATCTGTGCTAAATTATTTATCACATCTAGTCTTGTTTTATGGTTATCTTTAGTGACACCAGTAAGCATTTGGAATTCTCTAAGAGAGACATAAAAAGCAATTAATTTATAAGGGTAGTCAGTCTGGGTGATGCATTCCTGAAGTCCAAGGACTCAGAAGGCTCCAGTTTGAAGATACATAGTTAGAGGTCAGCACTCTTACAGAAAGAAAATAAGAAAGAAAAAGAAAAGAAATAAAAATATACATTACTATCTAATGCTCTAATGTTCATGGCTTCCATAATGATTGGTAAATAATTTCATGCCTTTTTTCCTTCAGCATGTGGAGAAACCCTTCAAGAGTCCAATGGCAACCTTTCCTCCCCAGGATTCCCAAATGGCTACCCTTCTTATACACACTGCATCTGGAGAGTGTCTGTGACGCCAGGAGAAAAGGTAGCTGATACCCTCAGGAGTTCCCCTTCAGTCTCCTCTAAGTAAAGTATTTCACAAGTTTTAAACTATATTTTGCTTATTGTTTATTTACCATTATTGCGCATTATTATCATGAATTTGCTATGCTGAAGATCGAGCCCAGAGACTCAAAAGTCCTTGGTACACATTTTAGCAATGAGGTGCAGCTATGGCTTCTCTTCATTTTTGATTTGGAGGTGGGTCTTTGCAAGCTGCCCAGCCTGTCTTTAAACTTCTTCTGTAGCCCATGCTGACCTTTAATTTTTAATCCCTCTTCCTCAGCCTTTCACACAGCTGGGATTACCACTGGTATTGCATTATCAGGCCTGGTTTTATTTTTGTTTCATCCTTCAAATATTCAATTAAAATGGAAATGGCTCATATTTGAAGTTTGGAAAAACCTTAATTTAAAATATTTCAAATGCATTAGAATGAATGATAGTATATGAATCATATAATCAAAGACAATGAAACTGACCTGAAAACTATGACAATTAAATTCCTGTATTTTAAAACTTAAAAAGTGTTCAAGTTAGCATAAATGTATATTTTGAACATCATGTCCATACTTAAATTGGGTAAATATTGTTGTTTTATAAACCTTTTATTATCTTTTAAACAAAGAAAGCTCAGGTTCAAATGACCTTCATCTGTGAGAACCTCTCAATAATTATTTTTATAGGACAGATAAGAAAAATATCCTATCTACATGGAAGGAAAACATTTACGTCAATATTATTATGGACAGTGAAGAAAGGGAGTCTTATTTCCCCAAGTCACCTGAAATTAGGCGCAAAAAAATCCCACTCGAGTTAGAAAAGCAAATTCAGATGCTTGTGTGTGTGTGGTCTATATTTGTGTGTCTATATGTACTGTATGGATACAACCTGCTAAATGAGCATTTGACCCAAGGAATAATTCTATTAATTATTTTTAAACAACAATAAGCCTGAATCAAAGAAGTCAGAGAAGATACTTTCTAGTTATTATTACAAGTACCATTCTTATTAAGGAAATTTAAAAATTATTCCTTTTTAGATGGGTAAAATTCAAAACTGTAGTTTACTTACACTTCTTTACAAATATTGTTCTTGGTAAATTATAGCATGCATACTTAAGGCAAAAGAATGAAAATAAATGTGTAAAAATAAAAAAGAAAACAAATGTTCTTTGTTATATTAGTTTTGTTAGGTTATCAAATTAAAAATAGGTAAGAAATGAAATCACAGAACCTATTGCTTCCTGGATTCTCTGTTAAAAGCAAACTTCATGCCTGTAATTGTGATAATAATGGCTGTAATTATCCCAATAAATGTCACAATAATTAATATTAACAAATATCTATTCATGTTAATCTTTAGTTTCTACAAATTTTTGTTTGAGTTAGACTCCTTAATTCACATGGAATTACTTAAACATCCCATTAGGATTCATGTAACACTGTTGCACTTTGGCTCTTCCTAAAGATGTTTGGCAGTTGTAAGGAATGGCATGGATATGGAACTGTCCAGGGTCTTGTGATAGTCCCAGAAAAAAAAAACAATTTTTATTGATTGGTTACAGGAATGCCCTCATATTTCATATGCTTATTTGTACTTTACAATTACATGCCCGTTGCAATAACTTTGAACATTTTTCAATTTACTTTCTGTGTAGTTTATTTGAATAAGCCCCATTCCATGCTATGAACATCATAGTTTCAACTATTTTTTTGTAACTTTTTGGGATAGTTTTGCCAAGTAGCTTTGGCTGACCTGGCATTCACTATGTAGCACAGGCTAGCCTTGACCTCACGGTAATCCTCTTGACTCTGCCTCCCAAATGCAATCATTATGTCTGAATCACCAAACTGACCATAGTTTTTAAAAAGATCTTGTAGAATATGAAAAGATTTGGATCAATAGTAACAAAATTCATCAAATTATAAAAATGAATAACTGGCATTTCTCCCCTCAAATCCTGTTGAAAGACCTCATCCCATTAGTATTCAAAATTGATTCACTGCTCTTGTCAGATTACCAATAAAATTATTTTCTGAAATCGTTCAGTAGAAACCAACAAATGTAATATCTTTTATCTTATTTTTCTTTATATTATTTATGATAACTGGTCAATACATTAAATTGTTGCAAGTGACCAATGAAGAATATTAATTTATTTTTCAACCTTGTATGTTTATTTTCTTATGATATGTGATTTTATACTTTCTGAACTGATGTTTATATCAGTCATTTTGAGAATATTTTATTCAATACAAATATTAGAGACTGTAGTGTCCCTGAAGTCTACTTTGTCTTAATTCTAGCAACTAATCACCTCATATTTTGGTTATTATTATGTTAAAATTATTTTGTCTCATGTTTTTTTTCAAACCTAAATTTTTGAAGCACCATTTACTTTCTAATTATATAATTTGATGTCAGCACTCTTTTCTTATTGATTTTTCTTTTAATCCTCATTCAGTGAAATATTTTCTGGCTGGTGTGACCTTCATCAAGACCAATATTTATAAAGAATAATCTCTGCTTTAAAAACAAATTTTTAAATCCAATTCTGCAAGCAAGCCCTTTGTTTCATTAGTCTTTTAAATTGTATGGCTAACATTCTCTACTATTGTTTGTAGCCTGTTTGATAGTACAGATGTGCCAGTGTTTATCATTGTTTTGTAAATGTCCTAATCACACTTTAAAGTAAATTGTCCTAATCGGACTTATTTTGGTTTTCTTCAAGTGAATTAATCTTGTTTTTTTCTTTTAAAAATATATTTAGGTCATGTTATTGTATATATATGTAGACTATTGCATGCTTTGAATATTATATCTTTATGATAGATTTATCTGATTTTACTATATAGGTGATTTATATCTCTAGTTAGGGTTCAGTGTAAAACTCTGTTTAAAGCCAGGCATGATGGGGTATTGAAACATGAAGGCCGGGCTTGTTGGGGTTTCTGTCCTGCCCAGGTCCCACAGCCATTTAGACCCCAAAAAAATCACAAAGGGAAGTCTATATTAGGTTATAAACTGATTGGGCCATTAGCTCAGGCTTCGTTTTAGCTCTTATAACTTATATTAACCCATTATTCTTATCTATGTTAGCCACATGGCTCAGTACCTTTTTCAGTCACATCTTGCTTTTTCTGTGGTCTGGGCAGGACTGGGGATGTAGAACTCAGACATCTGGGTCATTTGTTCCTACCGGAGATTTCTCAGGTGGTCTTCCTTGATCAAACCTGATTTTTCTTAACTCAGAATGAATCCACAGCCTCCCATTCCTGTGGAAACAAAAGCAAAATCTATTCTCCAAAGTAACATACCTTTTGACTTCAATTTTGAAGTCAAGGTATTTTCAAAATACCTGTCTTGTATTAATTTAGCAGCATTTATAAGCAAATATCTTTTAGCAGCAGTTGCCTCTTCCTCAGCATTCAGACAATTCAAAGAGCACAATAACATGATAGAAAAGAGGGGGAAGTGGTGCGGGAGAATTGTCTGTATTCTGTCTATCATGTTTTAAATAAACGCTAATTGGCCAGGCAGGAAGTATAGGTGGGACAACCAGACAGGAAGTAAAGGTGGGCAAGACGAACAGGAGAATTCTGGAAAGAAGGAAGCTCTCTCTGCAGTCCTGCCTAGACCATGGAAGAAGCAGGCTGAAAAAGGAACTGAGCCCTGTGGCTAACATAGATAAGAATAATGGGTTAATTAAGCTACAAGAGCTAATAAGAAGCCTGAGCTAATGGGCCAATCAGTTTATAACCTAATGTAGACTCTCTGTGTGATTTTCTTTGGGGGCTTAATGGCTGTGGGAACTGGACAGGACAGAAACCCCAATGAGCAGGCACTCATGTTACAGGGTATACCTTTAATCCCAGCAATGCCAACCTGGGCAACATAGTGAGTTAAAAGACAGCCCAGGTTATATAAAGAGACTCTATCTCAAAATCCAAATAAAGAAGTAAACAAACAAATAAATAGAATTTTAAAGCCATTTGGTCTGATAATAATAACCTACACTTTCTTTTGACTAATTGCTGGTATTCACATGTCCTGTTTTATGTAGTATACCACCTTTTAAACTCAATATGATGACTTTTTCCCATAGTGACAATTCTAATATGTTATAATTATTGTGATTTTTATTATATATTTTATCATTGTCAAAAGAGCTTCTTGTATCAATGGACTAATAAAAAGGCCAAAGTTATGCCTGATGACATTGGCAACTTCTGATATAGTAATATTATAAAGAAAATATTTAAATAAATTTGCAAAAATATTTTTCTGTAAATATTTCCTAAATAATTTAGAAGAATGTGCCCATGGCTGTTTTGTCCATCAACCAAAAAAAAGTAAAACAAAGAATGTATAAGATGTTAGAATTTATATAATATATATCATTCTTATGAAGAAAATATGACTCTTTAAACTTGAAGAATTGTAACAAGCATTTGAATTCGAAATTTAAAAAATTGTGAAAATTATCTACATAAGCTTTAAAATACAAATACAAATTAAAATGGATGCTTACAGCCCAGAAGCTCAAGAGAATGATAGTGTTATTCAGACACCAAATTTGTTAAAAGCCCTCACTAAAGATAACAGAAGAAGCGGAAACCTGTCAGAGTTACAAGTGCAACGACCTGTTCATTACCACATGAAGTCATTGGCTGTCACTCTATGAGGGAGATGCTCTTTGAACCCATGGTGATGTCTTGCCCCTCATCTCTCAAACCTTCACAGATAGAAGAAAATTATGTTATCAACTGATTGACAGAGTTTACAGTCTAGGAATAAGAAAGTGAAATAATCTCTATGAGATATTTGGCAACTTCTAAAAGATGCAATACCTACATTATTAGTAATAGCAGTCTTGGAATGTTGATCTCTGTGTATTCTGATAGTGAAAACATGGAAGTGAAATAAAGCAAACAAACATGAATTTGAAGAAAACATTTATAATTTAATGAGACAATGAAATTGCCAGTTAAGCAACATATACCTAAATGGTTAAGCTTTTAAATCTCATGTATTGGGGTCAAAATTAGAGATGGATGTCTGTCAAACTGTTGGGCATTTTCAATGAGGAGCTCATCTATAGATTTCATTTTTTCCTTTTTATTTCTCATTCACATACACATTATTTGTACATGGGAAAATACTCATTTTAATATAAGGTCGTAATTATGAAGAATATGAAGATCATGATATTATAGGACTATACACTTAGAGTAGGGAGGATGGCGAGTTGGGTTTTATGTACATTTTCCACAATCAGAACCAAAGACTTTCAGCTCATAACTCTGTTCTAAGGATCCAGTGTCTCCAGGTAAAAAGATCCCCATTTAGGCTAAGTTGATTCTTGGTGTTTTAACAGTTAAGCATGCACAGTTCAAAATTTAGCTGTGGTGACCAGGCAGACGGCAGTATTGATTTGTCTGTCACTTACGATTGATTGACCTTTGAACAAGGGCAAATTGCTTATGTCTCAAAAAGATTTAGAATAGTCCCCTCTTTCTGTATATCCCATTTCAAAGCTTCCATTCGAGTGTTCTTCTTTTGCAAACTTTTATTTTTAACCATCCATATGCTTTATACATGACAATTATTCACAATCTACCAATTATATTGCCAAAGATAACATGTAAGTTTATCAACTTACATACATTCATCTCTGATTCTATTCAAGTAGATCTATATTGTGATATGTAAAATAAAATTTGCTGTCAATAACTTTGCAATCTTGTAACCCAGTAATACCATTGCCAAATTTTGAAAAATAAAAGAAATGAATAAAATTCATGGTGGGAGTATAGTAGCAATTAGATCTCATTGGAGGTCTGAAGGTTACTGAGTCAAGGCTAGTTTATAATAAAGACTGGGATAAGGAGAATTTCAAAGGATGGGGAGGGGTGTAAGAGGAATCCAGGTAGACCTGTGCACTTTGAGGAATGGATGGTAACACTCAGGGAATTTTTTCAGAGCACAAAAGTCACTAATAACCAGTATGTCTTTAGTTAGGAATAAACGTATTTGAGATCATCAATACCAGAATCTAGAGATTTCACAGTATGAAGAAGCTGTCAATTAGCTGGACAAAGAAGTGGAGGGGGGGGTGAAAGAGAAGTGTGAAACATAGTTAATATCAAATCAAAAATTTAAAATACAAATACTATTATACAATTTTAAAAAGAAAATTGTTTTTAATAACCCAATCCCTAATCCTTTCCCTCATCTGCCATTTAGTTGACCTTTATAGAAAGTTTGAATGCCCGGGTGTCACCTAAATTGTATGGAAGACACTTCAGTAAAGATCCCAAGGTCTCTTATCCATTCTTAGGTTCTTTTACACCCCTCAGCATAATAAGTTGGTTTTCTTATGAAAATTAAAAATTTTTAAGTTTGTCACAGCATAGTTGGCCCATGACAAATGAACTGATGCTTTTATTTATACGTCATTTCTTTTATTTTATTGAAAATAGATTCTTCTTCAATACAATCCTAATCTCAGTCTCCCATCCCACCACTCCTTCCAGCTTCCCACCACCTCCCCTCTCCCCTGGATCCACTCCGTCTCCATCTCCCTATAGAAATGAACAGGCCACCAAGAGACAACAACCAAATGTAACAGAAAACACAGTAAGACAAGGCAAGTTCACTCCACAGTGCTGTCAGAGTCTTTAATGAGCAAACTCAGCTGCAATTGGATCACTTTAACTTTGCAACTGAAACTCCTCATGGACCAGGAACTCTGAGAACTTCCTCTGGCTTTCTTCCTCTCTTCTATGTTCGGAAGAAGCTGTGGTTCATTTCAAATTGATGCTTATTACCATCAGGAGTGAAATAGTTATTGTAATTCAGCATTCAGTTATCATTCTTTGAAAGATGCAATATGATTACATAAACTAGTATAATACAAAACAAACCAGTATTTACCAAGTGCTTTGGATTTGAAATTCAACCATGGGTTCTATTAGCAGCATTAGGCAAAGGTCCAGATTTTACTTCTATAGTCATAACCCTAAGATTTGATTGGAGAAAACCTATCTTTATTACATTTTCTACTTCTAAAGGATTCTATGTTTCATATTAGTGTCAGGCCGGTTTTGTTCCTCCACGGTGCTTGGCGCTTAAACTAGAAGATTACAAACAAGATAGGAAACTCTTCTGTTCAGAATTATCCCCTGCCCAGCTCTCTCTCTCTCTCTCTCTCTCTCCCCCCTCTCTCTCTCTGTGTGTGTGTGTGTGAGAGAGAGAGAGAGAGAGAGAGCAGAGAGAGACAGAGAGAGAGAGAGAGAGACAGAGAGAGAGAGAAAGTGAGGCAGGGCGTACTAAGATTTCACATAATAACTGTTTGTTAGTGGTCCAGGCACATTATTTTCAGTTTGGAATGAAGGCTGAGGATAAGTGTATTTCTAATTTAGCTGATTTCTTTTTCTCATTAAGTAGGAATTTTCACACAATTAAAAAATTTCCTCTTAAATTTATGAGAGGCCACACAGGAATCTCAGTTATCTCCTTTGTGTCTTATTCTACTTCTGCAGTCTCTGCTCTAATAGAGGAGTTCTTACATGATCCTGTTGAACTAAAAGCCTGTCGGCTGCTGTCAGGAGAGTATAATTGCAAAATGACATTATCGCTCACCTCTGATTTTTTTTTTTTTAGTAAGCACAAATAAAACATAAATTCAGGTGAAATATCGAGAAACTACTCTCCAACTGTTTCTGGAGAATAGTCTAAAGTTGTGTTGGTGCAGAAATACACCAACTTTGGGAAGTTCGAATAAATAATTCAGAAGTATAATCTTTTTATATCAAATATGGAAGGTGATTGAGAGAGAAAGAAAAGAATGATCAGAACTTTGCTCTTGAACATTTGGAGAAATTTTAAAAACATTTTTTTGTAAATATTTGGGATAATAAAACTGATTAAAGGAGAAGAAAAAATGGAGGAAAGGGGGAAGTGCAAACTGGGAAGATTAAAAACAGAAGAGTGAGTTTATTAATATCAAGTTATGCCAGAAAATGGATTATAACTTTGAAATGCATTTATACTGTCCCATTCTGGGGAGATTTTTATCATTTAATAAGCAAAAATGACACGATAAGTTATGTGGACAATGAAAACCAACTTTGCAGTAAAATTTCATTATGATACCTAGACTTAAATAAGACGTATAGGTTTATTTCGAGGAACGTTGATTCTACACACTGCAAAGGTGTGAGCTCAGTATGCGTTTTATGATAAGTAGTGTTTACTCTTTATTTTTTTGTATATGTGAGATGTGTATGGGTGTGTGTGCATGTATGTTCACATGTATGTGAGAACAGGTAAGAGCATATGCATATGTGTACATGCATGTGGAGGTCGAAGGTTAATGTTACGTGTCTTCTTCCATTGTTCTCTAGCTTACAAGATGGATTATCTAGACAGCTTGGACAAAATGTTCCCTATCTTTGCATCCCAGAAATCCTAGGATGACAGGTGGGCTGCCATGGCTGCCTGGCATTTAAGTGGGCACCAGGGGCCCAAACTCTAGCACTCATGTCCTTGCTGCAAGTCCTTTATCCTATGTGCTATCCCACAGCTCAGTGAGCAAATTTCTTCCTTTCTTTTCTTTCCTTCTTTTTCTCTAAAACAGGGTTTTTTATTGCCTTTGAATATACAGAAGTAGGATTTTTGGATAATTTCATGATCAAAGTTCAATTTCTTAAAGTTTCCTTGCTTTCCGTAATGGTTGTACCAATCCACATTCCCATCAACACGCACAGATTTCCTTCCATCAATTCATGCCTATTCTCTTCATCTTCCTGTCTTTCTTAAATAGTTATTCTAGTAGGTGTGAAGTAGTCCTCACTGTGGTTTCAATTTGAATTTCTTGAATGATTAGTGTTATTGATCATTTGTTAATATTTACTTATTTTTAGTGAAAACAGACAGACTGCTTTGCATACAAAGCACTCTGATCACAGTTTTCCTTCCTCAAGCTCTCTGGTGTTACCCACTTCCGCACCCACAAAAATCCACACCCTCTCCAGTTCTCTCTCATCACAATACAACAGACATCTGAAATATTAATATTAATAATAATAAAATAAGAAAAGGGAGGAACATATATTTTCACCAGAGTTGGCAGGCTGTTCTGGAATATAGATGCAAGAAAGTTAATCCCCCCTCCTCCTTGTCTTCCCACATCGTCTTGTATCTAGCTTTTCCACTCTCACTAAAAGGTTCTTTGAATATTGTTACAGACCATAATTTTATAATAAGACATTTCAAATATTCATAATTTATTGCTTTGGCTAACATCCATTTCAGTTTCTAAAGAACAAAATTATTATAACTCTTTAACTAATTAGATATAGCTAAAGGACAAGAGCATTAAAATGAGCTTTTGACAATATAAAATGATTTCCAAATGAATTTGGTATCATAGAAGAACGAGACTCCTGTTAATTCCATTCTACATTTCATATAATCAAGCAAAAATAAATAAGTTAATGATTTGAAAACTGAAGTCTCTTATAAATCCATAAGAAAAATAATCTTTTCAGGAATTGCTCTCGAATTACCTTTATTAAAAGCAGTATCATTCTAATCAAAAAGAAGAATAAAGGGTCATGCACAAAGTCACCTGGCTCGGAAACCTTTGCATGTGTATTCTTGCATCTGGAGAACAGAAGTACCATCTGCCTTTGATTACTCTCAGAGGGATAAATATGAATACTGGGGCTGTACTTAAACATTTCAACACACACAAAGCTATTATGTTCTGGGAATATAACACATGGTGTTTATTTTTAACATAATTATAGTTGTCGTGATGGTTGTCTTTGAAATAAATTATTAAAAAGAGATCGTTTGTGGAAAAACTGAAATTATTCATGGTTCAAGTCATTTATCTTAGGAAAAATTCAAAATAAGCTTTTTGAACAAATGTTTCTATTTGTTTTAGGACTGCTCAAATTGACATGGATTTTGGGTTAATTGCTAAAACGCTTCTTATTCCCAATGATTAACATTGAGTTGTGGTTGCTATTATTACGTATTGATATGAATGCAGCTGGGAGATGGTTTTCTTGTTAAAGTACTCACTTGAGCTTGGACCTCTAGACTACACAACTGAGTGCCCTGTCAGACAAAGCTATCACACATGCATTCCCAGCAGAGGTGCCATGAGAGACAGGGGCAGATGCTTCTCTCGTCAGTCTAACTGACTTGGCAAAGTTCCAGGCCAATCAGAAACCTTTTCTCCCACAAAAGACAGAAGATGTCCAAAGAGTGACACTTGAGGTTGTCCTCTGATTTCTACACACAGGCTCCATACATGCAACACCCACAGAATTACATGCACTCATACATGTGAGTGCACACACACGCATGTGCAAACCATACATTATTTGTAATAGCTAGAACCTGGAAACAACCTAAAGGCCCCTTAACCGAAGAATGGATAAAGAAGATGTGGTACATTTACACAATGGAGTACTATTCAGTGGCAGAAAATAGTGACACCTTGAAATTTGATGGCAAATGGATGCATCTAGAAAAAAACATATTGAGTGCGGTAACCCAGACCCAGAGAGACAAGTACAATATGTACTTACTCATAAGTGGCTTTTAGACATAAAGCAAAGAAAAACCAGCCTACAAATCACAAGCCCAGAAAACTTAGACAACAAAGAAGATACAAGAGAGACATACATAGATCCAAATAGGAGGGAGAAAAAGACAAACTCTCCTGAGTAAATTGGGAGCATGGGGCTCATGAGAGAGGGGAGAGAGGGGATGGAGCAGAGAAAAAGGTATAGAGCAATAAAAACAATAAAAAATTTACTATAAAGGATTTGAATAAGGAAATATGGTTACAAGATTTTAATGAAATGACAATGTGCTGTGAATACAGAAAAAAGGGGGTGGGGAGTCTATTTTTATTACCTTGCATCTCCTGAAATCCAGTAACTGTGGACTAAAAGTCACTTTTACTCTCTGTGTTTTGCAGATTGTCTTAAATTTTACCACAATGGACCTGTACAAGAGTAGTTTGTGCTGGTATGACTATATTGAAGTAAGAGATGGTTACTGGAGGAAGTCGCCTCTCCTTGGTAAGACTGACTCATCTCCTCCGTGGCTGCATATATATTCCATCCAGAGTAGAGGCAGATGGTGTTTTCAAGACCATATAACTGCCCTTGTTTATATTTTTAACCATACCAAAAACTGCTCAAGGACAAATAGATAAATAGATTGATTCACTGATTTAAAGTTACTTAAATATGGGCTAGATTATTGGATCTGAACACAATGATTGAGCATAGCTTCCCAAAGATTATGTTTATTGTGAACTAACACAGCATTTATTTCTACACTTTAAAATTTAAGGATAATAGTTTTGATAGATTGCGCATATATATATATATATATATATGGTTAAGCTTGCATGTGCACGTGTGCATATGTATGTATGTGTGTGTGTATCGTCTCTTTCCTAAAGCAGCAGTGTTAAACCACAGGTACATGTATGTTAGCTGGCTTACTATGACAGGCAAATGTGCTCCCACTGTAAACATCTCAGTCTTGTCTCTTGGAGAATCTTTCTGAGGCTGAGGAGAGGCATTTGTAGTTTGGGTCTCTAACCACAGCTCAGATTGGTGTTCATGAGCATCTGCTCCCAGCACTGAATTTCTGCTCGGAGGTGAGAGGTGCTATTAGCCATACTACAGGTCTGCAGCTCCTTAGCCTCGTCTCCTTCCTTTCTTAGGCTGTGCCCTTTCCTTCACTTTTTGTCACAGATCTTCTTAGTTGAGCTTTAACCCAGGACTACCCTCTTATCTTAACATCTAAAACTCACTGACCGGATACTGCTTCACTTACTGTAGAAACAGCCTTGGTCACTCTGAACCATCTGCGCAAATATTTCAAAACAAGAACCAAAAAGAGCCAAACTGATACGATACTTTAAATCGAGGAAAATACATGTTCTCTACATCTAGTTTCTCAACTTAGATGAAATAATATATTGGATGTATAGTTGGAACCTCAGAAAACATTTTGGCGACTTCATGTTAGAGAATCCAATCTGAATCTCCATTCTGACAAGCACTTCGTGTGACAGCCCGCTCTGTGTTACCGCGTGCAGAGTGGTTCACCAGACCAACTTGGTGTCACTTGGAGAACCTGCCAAAATCTCCCTTTGATAGACATAGCTCTGAATGGAGCAGCTCAGATCAACAGCATTGGACTCACCAGGGAAGGATTTAGAACTTAGAAACTCAGGTGGCCAGGATGCATTTGTAGGAACTCAAGGTGAAAGATGCAGTTATCAGATTTGTTGGTAGTTCACACACATAGGACAATTAAAATGGCACTGTCTTTTGCCACATCTTTTTAATTTAATAGGCATCTTTGGAAGACATTTCTTTACTGATTGGCTCCTACTATGAATTTTCTCTATTCAAATTAGGTACTCAATTTTACTTTAAATTTATGGACATGATCATTTGCAGCACCACATAATCAAGCTGAGGGTTTCTGCTCTTTCGTGTGTATTTATCCCAGCCTACACATTGTGGCTATAAATGTGAGTAATGACCAATAGAAGTAAAACTAGGTAGTTGGGAAGGACAGAATTTGTAATAAAAGATACAGAAGTTCTGAGAAAGAAAAAGAGACTGAACAGAGAGAGGTTATACGAGAAGTTCAAGAGTAGTAGAGAGGGGCAATTAGGATGAGGCAGAAGGAAAACCTACTAAATATATGTTATGCAACATTTCTACAATGACATGTAATAATTGTATGCTAATTTAAAAATAAAAATAATTATCAGAATGGAGAGCAATATAGTGTGATTATAGAGTTATAATATATATGGTGCGATTGCAGGGTAAAATGTATTATTGTGCGATTATACAGTTATAATGTTTGAACATTTGTTTTACATGGAAGCTCAGAGTTATCAGTTTCAAGAAGTAAGCAATGAATCTGTGTGGGGATTATGTAGAAAGGAGGCCTAATTTTGTTATTTTATCAATTTTCTCTTAATAGCTCATACATATTTATATGGAATATGATCCACATTCAGAACAAACTTGATGATGTTTTTTCAGTTATAATACCATGAACTACCATAGATTTATCTGAAAATGGAGCATTTGTTAATGTAGAATACCAGGGGCATCTTATACTCTTTGTTCTGAGACATTATCATTACTTTGATGAGGGGAAAATCTTCTCATTGTGTCTAGAGAAATTGTACTGTTGTAGGAGTGATCATATTAGAAATTGCTCTGAATTCTCAGGGCAACTTGAGACTTTTTCTGTTTCCCAGAAAGTCACAGCAATGCATTGGTGCACCATATGATCTTTTATGAATTTGGGGGATTAACACTTAATTCTTCATGTGATAATGATACTGGTGTCAATTAATTGAAGATTTTGAACTGGGTCTGAAGATACTGCTTTATTTATTCAACTATATTAGGTCACAGTTACGGCTCTAATTGCTAGAGATATAAGTCACATTCCTTTGCATATATGCATATATAAACATATACATATAAATATAAATAAATATAATATATATAAATTGTGGAGCCCATATAGAGCATAGTACAAATTCATATTTAGGAGCTTCTCTTTATCCTTTCCTTTCTTTTAGGTAGATTCTGTGGAGACAAAGTGGCTGGAGTTCTTACGTCTACAGACAGCAGAATGTGGATTGAGTTTCGCAGCAGCAGTAACTGGGTAGGAAAAGGGTTTGCTGCTGTCTACGAAGGCAAGTCACCTTAAATTTAAGAAGTCATTTCTCCCCCAGTCTCAGCAGAAATGCTGTTTGCTTTGGTTTCATTAAAATCAATAGTGAAATCTTATTTTGCCATTACATAATTTTATGAACCAATATGTTAATGATCACAGGATAATATGAATAAAAATAACTTCCCCAGTTTGAAAGTCAATAACAACTGTTTTTTAGCGTAAGGGATTCAGCCATGAAACAGGCAAGACAAAGCAAATAGGGATTCTAAAGTCTGTTTCATGATGCTATGAAATGTTAAGAGAAATTAACATTTTATATTGTACTGAGTTTTCAAAAAATCTGTTTGACCCTGTAGTGGTGAAGCACTTCATTCTAGGAAACTGCACAGAGAGTGATTGTGCATAGTTCTGAAGCATGCTTTGTCTAAATGGGAGAGTCAGCAAGTGAGGAAGAATTTCTTACACGCTTGTTCTGTATTTCTTGAAGACAATGAGCCTGCATGTGCTCCCAGGCTGTAAAACAGCCTTTCTGGGCATGTTATGTGTGGATGAGCCCCTTCCCAGTACAGGGTATCAAGTAGTTTCCAAGAGGGGAGATCCCAACTTCCCTTAAAATCTTAAGTCAAAGGGAGCATTTTGTTTTAAAGATTCACCTCCGGGCTGGGGAGGAGAGGTTTATCAGGCAGGACCACCACGCCACACACATGGCACATGTTGGTGTCAGTGGCCCCAGGGGTTCTTCCTAGTGTAAAACTTCTTTGCTAATGAGCTGTTTCACCTGTGTTTGAAAACCCACACAAGTATCTCAGGAAATCACAGGGCCAACTCAGTTAACACCAACATGTTTACAGTGAGCCTACAAGTAAAAACAAAGACAACCTATTTTAGTTCTGAGGGAGACATCACAGCAACGGAAACTTCTGGCCTCCTTGTCTGGTGATCCTTTATGTGTAGTCAAGTGACTGTGTTTATCCCGTGATCTTTATGACACTACAACTGTCCAGCTTTGGTTTTTCTTTTTAAGATGGTCTTTGCGTTCTTATAGGAACTAACCTCAAATGCTGAGTTTGAGGGAAAGTAGAACACCATGGCATGCTGGGGCTTATTTGATTGATTGGTTTTCCTTTCTCCAGCTATCTGTGGAGGTGAGATACGGAAAAATGAAGGACAGATTCAGTCACCCAATTACCCAGACGACTATCGGCCAATGAAAGAGTGTGTGTGGAAAATAGTCGTGTCTGAGGGCTACCATGTTGGCCTGACCTTTCAGGCCTTTGAGGTAAGAAGTCTTTTAGGGAAACTTCATGGGGGCATATGCTCTATAAATGACAGCGGCATTTATAAGACTTCTCATTAAGTCAGTGTAGAAGGAGCAAATCAGCCTTTTAATCAGCGAAGAAGCAGAGGGTAGCCTATAAAAAGGTAACATCAAGCAGACAAGGTTATTTTTTCCTTTTTGCTTGTTACAGACATTTGCAAGAAGATTAAAGTGAGTTTACATTAACTGTGCTATTTGAAATAGAATGTTTGAAGTGTTGACAATAGGTTTTGAAGCCTTTTTATTTTTTTAAGCAAATGCATGGGCTTCTATTGTAGACTTCTTGGAGGGTCTATTAAATCTGAGATCCTTTGTTTCCCCTCTAGAGGTTTCTTTTATGGTTATAAGGGAGAAAATGTCTTTTGCTTTTATATGATTACAAAATTAATTATATCAAACATACAATTCTAAACATTCTTAGGAGCTTTTAACTTTGACAAAAACTACTTTTCAATGCTCAGTGGATAAAGCACTTGCCTGAGGACCCTCAGAACCCCCAAAACCAAAAGTCACCTGTGCTCCTAGTACTCTTGGAGGAGAGAAAGGGTATCTACATGGAAAACTGACTCATTAGACTATCCAAAGTCCCTACCTTTGGCTGAAGCCAGAGATTCTGCCTCAGTAAATTAAGTGGCGGCGGGGAACATTAGAAAGGACAGACATAAACTTCTGGCATCTACATGTAAGCACACCCCAACACACAAAATTGCCCATCCACATGTGAAAACACATATAGATAAATATACACCAAACACATGTATATGCAAAAATATAGAATATACCAAAGAGCAATCAGAATTATGGACCAAATCTGACCGTGAAACTAATCAAGATGGCCAATTCCTTCCTTCCTTCCTTCTTTTCTTCCTTTCTTCCTTTCTCCGTCTCTACCTTCCTCCATCTCCTTTTGCCCTCCCTACTTCCCTCCCTCCCTTCTTCCCTCCCTCCCTCCTTTCTTCTCTCCCTTCTTCCCTCCCTTCCTTCCTACTTTTCGTCCTTCCTCCCTCCCTTTCTTTATTCATTCCTCTGTTGTACAGCAAGAACTAAGAAAGGAAGCAATTAGAAGGGAAGATGGGGGAATAGTTTTAAAGACTGCATAGCATGCTTCAGTCAGTCAAAGAATCTAGGAAGTGAGAGCTCAAAGTGATATGGGACAAGCTGCTGAGATCTGTGGGTGTGGTGGGCCCTCGTAAGAGTTGGAAATCCAGATGTCACAACTGAGGAGTACTTTTCTGCTGAACAAAAGAAGCCTGACCCAATATCCAAGCCATATGAAGGCTGTAGAGGTTCCCATGCTATCATTGGTGAGGCATACTTCACACTGAGAGCAGAGAGGGTGGTCATGTCTTTGACCCATAGAGACAGCACCAGGGATATCTAGAAGACATCTATGCAGTTAGAGCATCTCCCAGCTCACGCACAGGCCTATGCTATCTATCTTTGATCCTGTATCTTCCTTCTTGCACTTGCCGTTTACTTTATTTTCCACACATATCTCCTTTCAACAAGGAAAACAAGCCTTTTCTGCTTCGGCCACAACGTTGGCTTTACACTGCACATGACTGTGAAGCTGGGGAATCTTGGTTTTGAAATGGATTACATAAGAATTTTGGTATTTTAATTTTAATGATAGATATTATTCAGCTGTGATAGCTTACAGTGAACAGTGAACTAAATTGTCTTATTAAAATGTATATACCTTGGGCTGAAGAGGTGACTCAGTGGTTAAAACTGCAGAGGACCCAAGTCTAGTCCCATTACACTTTTCGGGTGGCTCACAATCACCTTGAACTCTGGTTTTGGAAAATATGATGTACTCTTCTGGCCTCCATGGGAAATGCACATACATGGTTCACATATATGGTACACATACATACACACAGACGATACACATCTACATAAAAATGTTTTAAAAAATCTTTAAAAATTTATATTTTCAAGAATTCTGTTGCCATTTTCTGACATACTATTAAGAGATGAACCAGCGCTAAGCATTTAATTCAGTATGTGTTTAATGACATTATGAAGTTTTCTTATTACCGTAATGATATCTAAAAACTGAGATATCTGGGAATAGTGAGTGGCTTAGCTCCTCTGCAGTTATATTTTTATCAAGTAAGTGGTTGATGTATCAATTTAGTTGTAGCGACTCTTCAAAAGTAAGATGGTATAATGATATATATTCTCATCTCAACAACCATATATACATAGGCCATTTAATCATTGTTGATTGGAGGAATGACTCAAGACCACTGTGTTTTGGGGATTATAACCTTTCATTACTACCTCTAGTGTTTTTTCTTCATTTGGCCTTATTTCTAATGTTTTCACCTCCATTTTTGTGCTGCGCACATTTAAATACATGTGAAGCTTCTTAAGTGACTAAACTAGGACCCCCTGCCGGCCTCGATCACATACTAAACACAATCCTTTTCTCATTCATTTTAGTGCTTGTTGGTGGAGGCTGTTCGTTTGTTTCCCAGCCACCCAGGCCTGAAATAATCACTCAGAAACTATATTAATTGCAGCACTGCTTGCTCTATTAGCTTTTGTATATCTTTAGCTAACTCTAACATCTTAAATCAAACCATCTTTATTGATCTGTGCATTGTGATGTGTGATATTTTTTATATGTGTTGCTTTTATTGGTTAATGAATAAATAAGCTGATTTGGCCTGTGATAGGGAAAAATATAGTAAGGGTGGGAATCCCAAGCAGAGATAAAAAGAAAAGTAGGCAGGTCAGTGAGAGGCCATGTAGCCACCAGAGGAGACAGAGGCTGGAACTTTTGCCACGTCCTCATGGTAATGCACAAATTAATAAGAAGTGGTTAATTGAAGTTATAAGAGCAAGCCAATAGGGAGCATGAGCTAAAAGGTCAAGCAGTGTTGTAATAATACCGTTTCTGCATGATTATTTCGAGTCTGGCAGCTGGAAACCAAAGAGCAGCCTCCAAATACAAGTACTTGATATCAACATTCTTCCAAATAGTACCCTCAACTCTACTCCTTCACTTAAACTATAATATATCATGGTTTATACCAAGCGTCCAACCACTTCTCTGCTCCTTTTCTGGGACCTCGTGCTAAGGCCCTCAGGCCTTAACTCTATTCTGTGTGGTATAAGGTTGTAACATCACTTACAATCATCTAAAGGGTTTTGAGTTTAAAATAAAATCCAGATTCAGTTGCTGTGACACAACCCACTTCCCTTCTCACTTCTTCATGCCAGTCTTAGGATTTTCCTAAGTTCTTCTTCCACACAACTATGAAGCTTTATTCCATATGGCAGGTTTTGCTTTCAGTGTTCTTCTGATTCTAGGTCTTTCAACATTCCTCGTGATATTCTCTCACTTCATCTACATCACCATTTATTTCTGTCTTTAAAATGTATACACCTGATAGCTCAATCTAAACCATTCACTTACCCACAGTCCTCTCTAAACTATTACACAATTATATTCATTGCAATTACAACTACTTGAATTTAAGCTAAGAATCTATATTTTTAGGTTTGCTTCATGATTCTCATTAAAATATGCTCATAAGGAGCAGAGACTGTGCTATAAGTCATGGTATCTTCAACACCAATGGTTCTGTCACGGTGTGAGGTGTGGCTACAGGTGTGAGAGTGCCCGGTGTTTGAGGGTTTAAAGTGATAGACCACTGATACTTTTCTTGAAGTACGTGATTTCAGTGCAGATTCACTAAGAATAAATAGGTAAGTTAAATTTAGACTACGGAGACTTGGTGTGCTTTCTGGCTGAAGTCAGAGTAGACACACTGAGTTCTAAGACATTCAGAAAGGCCAAAGACTTAGGTGTCCCACCAAACCCCAAGTCTCCTAGGGGAGGAGCCCAAGTCTGAGCCATTCACTGAGTTGTGTACTGATTAAAATAAAATGAGCATTGGTATCCACAAATGGTTGGATGGGTTTGCTTTCTAGTTTTCCTACTCAATAAAAATTATGGAAACCTCAAATCAGTATTCTATTTAGATCATTTACAGGCACACTCAGCACCTAACAGGAGCATTACAAGCTATGATGTGCCTTACAAAGAGATGTGTGTTTGATAAGCCTTATGCAGGCATGAGTCATAGCATTGTTGGCTGTGAGTTCAGTGTTAATGAACTGACAATATACATTAAAGTATCCAGAAATAGAAACACACTTAAAATAAGGTTGTGCAGTGATTTGTTGATAAAACATTTTGTAACTGGAATCACACAGAAACCCAAAACCATGTTTGCCAAGGAGCAATGAATCCACACTTGTTAATTCACATGTTCTCAAAAACTTTACAGAACATAAGTAATTACAATACTGTGAGTATAAAAAGATCAACAGAACATGTTTCCTCAGTTGCTCTAGAAAGCATTTAGTTAAGTTTATTTATAGGAAATTAATTTTTTAAGAAATATATTTCTATGAGGCTGGAGTTTAGACATGGGTGTGGTTTCTAGAATCCACATGGCAGAGCATAGCTTTCTATAATTCCAGGTTTGTGACCGCCACAGGTACGGGGCGTGCGTGTGGTACATATATGCGACCAAAACATCATGCATGTCAAATAAAATAAATAAATTTAAACAGGAAATTCTTAAATTCTATGTTTCCAACATAAAGACTGCATATTTTATGTTCAGTTTTTATTCGTTTTAGGTTTTGAGGACTTCATACACAATATTCATATC
>PVIU01020667.1:0-33452 GCA_004026605.1 Ondatra zibethicus
CAAGGAGCTGACTTGGAATTGTCATGCTGCCACTGGTCTTTCTCGACGTAAGGGGTTTGGCACCATCACTGTGTTGACTTGTGCGTGCCCACCTTGTTGATTCTACTGTCCAGCCTCTAGAGCAGAGTGTCAGTAATATCTACTAACTGACCGGAGAACTCTTCCTGGAAAAAGAAAGAGGAGAGGAAAGGTTTCCTGTGGCAAGGAAGAAAGAGCAGAGCAGTGCACAGTGACAGTGATGAGCAGGGATTTAGAAAAGCTATGATAATACATCCCCTTTCCAAGGCTCTACACCTCCATTGGCTGGCCCTATGGGGATGCCTGTACTGGTGGTGACCAACTTTTCCTTAAAGATTCAGCAGAGGCTGCAACGTATTTTGCTTAAAACTACAGCAGGTTTGTAATTTTGGCCTCAGATAGTAATTACAGCTGCCAGGGCTCCTCAGAGAGATAATTATGGGAAGGATTCAGCACACTCATTTTATCTATACACTCTGCACACTTAACCATCAATTAAATCATTACCATCTAATCCTATCCCAGAGTCTAGAAATGTTCTGTGAATATATAATTTTGAAGACATCAAAGTTTGTTTTCAGATGATTTTAAGTGAAAAATTGCTCAATTTCCATAACCCACATAGGCTCATGTGTTGCCTTTGAAGGCAGAGTCGGTGTCTCTAGTTTGTGGTCACTGCCTCCCTGGAGGCCTATGCCACATATAAGGCTGAGCAGAGATGAACTGGCAGGTGAGGGTCCTGACTTTGCCTTTGACCTATACTGGAGTTCATGTTCTCGAAAGCAAGGTTTCTATTGGTACTTAGAGGTCAGTAGCTGGGGGCAGGTGAGAAGTATGTTCTGCAAAGAAGTTTCCAGAAGGGCCTACCCCTGCTGGATTTCTGAAGGATTCCTGGGCAACTCTCCAGTGACTCAAACTCAGAAATAGCTCTTTTCACATTGGAAGCTCAGGACTCCAGAGTCTGACCACTGATTCATATTTTGCCTGATTCTTTCTGAGCTGTGTACCCTTGAACAGGTTGCAAAATTTATTTAAGTCATGTTAGTCAACCTTTTAGACACACAATTATAGATCCTAATAAATAAGAATGTCAGTCTTACATGAAACTTTGAATGTAGTGTGCTTAACATAGGGCCTGGCATTTCCTAGATGCTATGTAGATTTCAACAGTCAATGTTATTCAGTATGTTAGTATGTGCAGAAAGAAGCAGACGGAGAACAGGAGGATCCAAAAAATGTGATCCGAGACTCTGCGAGCACTCGGACTGCTGACATTGTGGTGGTGCGTTGGGCCTCTCTCTCTAGCCTTGGACTTCACAGCCTCTGACCTCTCAGTTCTTGCCTTCTTTAAGGTGGCCCAGCTGAAACCCCTGACTACTCTCCTTCCCTATGCCTCTGTGGTGAGTAATTGTATGTCATTTTGACAGAGCCTAGAGTCATCTGAGAGAAAGGAAGACCAATTGAGGAAATTTCTCAATTAGACCATATGCAAGCCTTTGGGGGCATTTTCTTAATTAGTGACTGATGTGAGAGGACCCAGCCAATTGTGGGTGGTCCCAACCCTGGGATGTTGGCCCTGGCTTCTATAAGACAGCAAGCTGACAGGGTTAACAGTCAAACATAGCAATGCCCCATAGTTTATTTTTACCATTCTTTGTTTTCTCTATACATCAATATGTTTTCAAGCAAGGGGGCTGATGATCCATGAGGATACAACTGCTTCCTGCCCTTCTTACCACAGAAAGACAAACTTTTAAATATTTCAATTGACATGTAGTAGTCACATGTATTCATGAGTTATAATATATACATTTTAATACATGTATTCAATGTGCAATGATCACATAAGGGTAATTGGCATATTATCATTTATTTGTGTTAAGAAATATCAATTGGGTTGTTATTAATTGTACTTTTCTAGCTGTGCTGTAGAATCCAGGAAGTTATTTCAGAGCTAATTCTTCCAGTAAGCTAGATATTTGCACAGAACCAGCCCCTCAAACTCAGTACCTGGGATCTCAGAGATGTTTTTTGTACAGTGGGCCCATAGGAGAATCTTTTATTTTCAGCCAACTCTTCAAGACTGCCACACCAGGCCTCAGCTAATGTGTGGGCTCAGTCCATCCTGCCCATAGCACATGGCTCCCTTGCTGAAGTCACTGAAAAGCCCAGATTTGTAGTTAGTTTGGAACTAGCCACCAACTGGGTTTTTTACTAGAATGAGCAATAACACTGTGGTAGTCCCAATCAGGGAACAAACTCCAGGCACAGCATGGATGTCAACTAGATGCCAGGCTAGCCTGAAAATCAGACATTAGATGTTACAACCAAGATTAACTGATCTGGGTGCTGCAAAGTAAGTGAGGAGCCTCCAACCCCTGAAGTCATGATCCCAGGAATGTCCAGAAATATCATGATTGTCATGGGAGGAATATAAAAAAAATATTGATTTTTAGCTGCCTTCAAGAATTAAACGAATTGAGAAGCAAGTGACCTCCTCAGGACTACGCCTGAGCCAGCAACCTCTGTGGGACTGGGCCCAAGGCAGTGACCTCCATGGGAGCAGGCCTGAGCCAGCAACCTCCATCTGACTAGGTCCCGGCCAAGCAAAGGACATCCAGAGGAGGAGGCCTGAGCCAGCATCCTGTACCAAAGCAGGTCTAAGCCAGCAACCTCCATCAGAACAGGCCAGAGCCAGTGATCTCCACTGGAGTAGGCCTAAGCAAGTGACCTCTGTGGGACCAATCCTGAGCCAGTTCACCTCTGCAGGAGCAGGTACTATGGAGCAACCTCTGTGGTACCAGGCCTGAGCCTGTAGCCTCTGTGGGACCAGGCCTGAGTGACCAACCTCCACTGTGGCAGACCGAAGCCAGCGACCTCCTCTGAAGCAGGTCTAAGGCAGCAACATTCACAGAACTGGCCCAAGCAAGTGACCTCCGTGGGAGTAGGCCCAAACAACCTCCAGGATTGAAGAATGATCTCCAGGAGCACCGAGCAACCTCCAGGGTGACTGGAACTATGGAGCCGACTCCACCCCCAAAGTAACCATCTGAGCCTTGGATCTACTGACACCTCGAAGAGTGGTAACAAGAGACACAACACCAACAGGGGTAAAGATAGGTAGACAAGGTAAGAACACACTCAGCACCACAAAGAACAGCATGACACCAACAAAAACTAGTGGCTCTAAAAAAGCAAGACTTGAACACCCCAAAACAGATGAAGCAGAAGAAAATTACCTAAAAATAACCTTGGGAGAATATGTGACATCCTTAAAGAGGAAATGAAAAATTCTCTCAAAGAAACGGAGAAAAAGACAAACAAAAAAATGGAAGAAATGAACAAATCCCTTAAAGAAAACCAAGAAAAAAATAATCAAACAGGTGAAAGAAATGACTCAAGATTTGAAAACTGAAATAAAGTTAATAAAGAAAAGACAAACTAAGAGAATTCTAGAAATAAAAAATTTGAGAAAACGATCAGGAACCACAAATGCAAGCATAAACAGCAGAATATAAGAGATAGAAGAAAGAATCTCAAGTGTTGAAGATACGATAGAGTCAAAGAAAAATTTTAACCTAACAAACACTTAACAAAATATCCAGGAAGTATGGAACACCACGATAAAGCCAAACCTAAGAAAAAGAAGAAGTTCAGCTCAAAAGCACAGAAGGTATATTCCACAAAATCATAGAAGAAAACTTTCCCAACATAAAGAAAAATATGCATATGAAGGTACAAGAAGCTTACAGAACACCAAATAAACTGAATCAAAAAAAGTTCCCTCACCATATAATAATCAAAACACTAAGCATACAGAATAAAGAAAGAATATTAAGAGCTACAAAGGAAAAAGTTCAAGTAAAATATAAAGACAGACCTATCAGAATTATACCTGACCTCTCAATGGAAACAATGAAAGCCAGGAGGTCCTGGTCAAGCACTATGCAGACATTAAGAGACCATGGTTGTCAGCCCAGACTACTCTACCCAGCAAAACTTTCAACTACCATAGATGGACAAAACAAGATATTCCATGACACAATCAGATTTAACCAATACCTAGCCACAAACCCAGCCTAACACAAAGTATTAGAAAGGGAACTCCAACCCAAGGAAGTTAGCTACATCCATAAAAACACAGACAATTGATGATCTCACAGCAGCAAATCCCAAAGAAGGGAAAAACACACACAATAACATCACCAACAACTAAAACTAAAATAACAGGAACTAGCAATCACTGGTCATTAATATCCCTTAATATAAATGGACTCAACTCACCTATAAAAAGACATGGGCTAACAGACTGGCTACAAAAACAGAATTTATCCTTCTGCTGCATATAAGAAACACACCTCAACCTCAAAGATAGACATTACCTCAGAGCAAAAGGTTTGGGGGAAAAATTCCAATCCAGTGGACCTAAGAAACAAACTGATGTAGCTATCATAATATCTAACAAAATAGGCTTCAAACTAAAATCAATCAAAAGAGACAAAAAAGGACATTTCATATTAGTCACGGAAAAGTCCATGAAGAGGAAATCTCAACATTGAACATCTATGTCCCAAATACAAGGGCACCCTCACATGTAAAAGAAACACTACGAAAGCTTAAATCATACATTAAAACCCACACACTAATAGTAGGAGATTTCCACACCCCACTGGTAGATCTGGATAGATCTAGCAGACAGAAACTTAACAGAGAAATAAGGGAAATAACAGATGTTATTACTCAAATGAACTTAACAGACATCTGTAGAATATTCCATCCAAATATTAAAGAATATACCTTGTTCTCAGCACCAGATGAAACTATCTCAAAAACTGCCCACATACTAGGTAACAAAGCAAACCTAAACAGATAAAAAAAAATTGGAATACCCCATGTATCTTATTGGATCACCATGGCTTATAATTAGAATTCAACAGCAACACTAGTTTCAGAAAGCCCACAAACACATGGAAATTAAACAGTGCTCACCTGAATCACCATGGGTCAAGGAAGAAATTAAAGACTTCCTAAAATTCAATGTAAATGACCATGCAACATACCCAAATTTATGGGACACGATGAAAGCAGTGTTAACAGGAAAGTTCGTAGCACTAAATGCTTACATAAAGAAGCTGGAAAAATCCCACACTAGTGAATTCGCAAAACACATGAAAAATCTAGAACAAAAGAAGCAAACTCACCCAGGAGGACTAGACAGCAGAAAGTAATCAAACTGAGAGCTGAAATCAACAAAATAGAAACAACAACAACAAAAAATACAAAGAAACAATAAGACAAAGAGTTGATTCTTTGAGAAAATCAACAAAATAGACAAATCTTTATCCAAACTAACCAAAAGGCAGAGAGAGAACATCCAAATTAATAAAATCAGAAATGGAAAGGGGGACATAACAACAGACACAGAGGAAATCCAGAGAATCATTAGGTCATACTTTCAAAACGTGTATTCTACAAAATTGGAAAACTTAAAGGAAATGAACAATTTTCTGTCTAAATATCACTTATCAAAATTAAATCAAGACCATCTAAGCAAATTAAATAGATATATGACTGCTAAAGAAATAGAAACAGTCATCAAAAGTCTCCTAATCAACCAACCAACCAAACAAACAAAAAGAACCAGCCCAGGACCAAATGATTTCAGCACAAAATTCTACAAGATGTTCAAAGAAGAACTAATACCAGTACTCCTCAAATTGTTCCACACAATAGAAACAGAAGGAACACTGCCAAACTCTTTTTATGAGGCTACAATTACCCTGATACACAAGCCACGCAAAGACATGACTAAGAAAGAGAATTATAGACCAGTCTCACTCATGAACATTGATGCAAAAATGCTCAATAAAATACTGGCAAACCAAATCCAAGAACACATCAGAAAAATCATTCACAATGACCAAGTAGCCTTCATCCCAGAGAAGCAGGGATGGTTCAACAATGAAAATCTGTCAATATAATCCACCATATAAACAAACTGAAAAAAAAACCCACATGATCATCTCATTAGATGCTGAAAAAGCCTTTCACAAAATACAACATTCCTTCATAGTAAAGGTCTTGGAGAGAACACGGATAAAAAGGACATATCTAAATATAATAAAGGTAATATATAGCAAGTCAACAGCTAACATCAGACTAAATGGAGAGAAACTCCCAGTGATTCCACTGAAATCAGGAACAAGACAAGGTCATCCACTCTCTCCATATCTATTCAGTATAGTACTTGAGGTTCTAACTAGAGCAATAAGACACCAAAAGAGGATCAAGGGGATACAAATTGGAAAAGAAGAAGTCAAACTCTGACTATTGGCTGATGATATGATAGTTTACATAAGTGACCCCAAAAATTCTAACAAGGAACTTTTACAATTCATAAACACCTTGAGTAATGTAGCAGGGTACAAGATTAACTCAAAAAATCAGAAACCCTCCTTTATATAGATGATAAATGAGTTAAGAAAGAAATCAAAGAAAAATCACCCTTCACAATAACCACAAATAACATAAAATATCTTGGAGTAACTAACCAAACAAGTGGGAATCCTGTATGACAAGAACTTTAACTCTTTGAAGAAAGAAATTGAAGAAAACACCAGGAAACTGAAAGACCTCACATGCTCTTGGGTAGGCAGAATTAGCATAGTAAAAATGGCAATCTTGCCAAAAGCAATCTATAGGTTCAATGGTCCAGCAAAATTCTTCACAGACCTCAAAAGAACAATACTCGCCTTCATATGGAAAAGCAAAAAACCCAGAAAAGGCCAAACAATTTTCCACAATAAAGGAACTTCTGGAGGCATCAAAATCCCTAACTTCAAACTCTACTACAGAGCTACAGTACTGAAAACAGCCTGGTATTGACATAAAAACAAACAGTAGAATCAATGAAATGAAATAGAAGACCTGGATATCAATCAAAAACCTTCAAACACCTGATTTTTGACAAAGAAGCAAAAAATATAAAACAGAAAAAAGAAAGCATATTCAACAAATGGTGCTGGCACAACTGGATATCAACATGTAGATGAATGAAAATAGATCCATATCTATCCCCATGCACAAAACTCAAGTCCAAATGGATCAAAGACCTCAACATAAAGCCAACCACAGTGGACCTCATAGAAGAGAAAGTGGAAAGTATACTTGAACACATTGGCACGGGAGACCACTTCCTAAATATAACCCTAGTAGCACAAATACTGAGAGCAACAATTAATGATGGGACCTCCTGAAACTGAGAAGCTTCTGTAAAGCAAAGGACATGATCAACAAGACAAGATGGCAACCTACAGAATAGGAAAAGATCTTCACCAACTCCATATCAGACAGTGGGCTGATATTCAAAATATACAAAGAACTCAAGAAATTGCTCATCAAAAGCACAAATAATTCAATAAAAAATGGGGTACAGAGAAATGACTAATGTAAAATGTCTGAAAGACGCTTAAAGAAACACTCAACATCATTAGCCATCAGAGAAATGCAAATCAAAACAACTCTGAGATTCTATCTTACACCTGTCAGAATGGCCAAGATCAAAAACACTGATGACAACTTAAGCTCAAGAGGGTGTGGGGTAAAGGGAACACTCCTCTATTACTGGTGGGAGTGCAAACTGGCACAACTGCTTTGGAAATCAGTGTAGTGATTTCTCAGAAAATCAGGAAACAATCTACCTCAAGACCCAGAGATACCACTTTTAGATATACACCCAAAGGATGCTCAATCATACTACAAGGACATGGGCTCAACACATTAAAGACAAGGACAGTCAAGGTTCTATTTGTCATCTCAGATGAGATTTTTACAGCCTCCAGCGTAATGCCTCAGACGGTCCTCATCAGCTTATCACTGTTTAAGTGGTGTACTGGGGCGGGGCAGGTACTTCCTCTGCAACACTCAAAAGTCCTGATGCTTGGGATCGCAGCTGTCTGCTTTGCTATCGGCTTATCTCCGTGATCTTTCAAGACTCCTGTTTGTGGGGCATCCTTTGCTGTGTTGTGACATTCTGTTCAAGCAAGGACCAGCCAGACTTCCTTTGAAACAATCACTTTGAGGATGGAAATTCTGACTTCAATTATTTGTTTAATCAATATCAACTGAATACTTGCAGTGGGTGCTGATGACACATTTGTGGTTGGGAGGAGACAGAAATCCTTGCCCTAATGGAACTTATATTCTTATGGGAGAAATAGAAAATAAACATTCTAAAGGAACATATTGTGCTTTATAAAAATAAAGTAAGGATGATTGAAGGTGTGGTGAGCTTGCTTATACAAAAGGGAGACTAACCACACATGCCTCAATGTCATGCTGGGGAGGAAATTAACTTGTGGTAGTTCCAGGGCAGTCGTTAGCACATGATATAAAGTGTGAACCAGTGAGCTAATTGTTTTTGTCTTTTAAAACTACAACATTCCCTTTCCCTTTTAGAATTCTCAAGTCCTTGGCTTAGCAGGTTATGAATAAAACTCCTATGAACATAGCTGTGCAAATGTCTTTGTGGTATGATTGAGAATCCTTTGGTTACTTCCCAATAGTTGTATAGCTCAGTCTTGAGTTATATTGAATCCCCAGTTTTCTGAGAAACTGCTATACTGATTTCTGAAGTGCCTGCCCAAGTTTGCACTCCCACCAGCAATGGAGGAATGTTCCCTTTGCTCCACATCCTCTCTTACATAAGCTGTCATTTGTGTTTTTGGTGAATATCTATCTTACTTTAAATTTTTTGTTTTTGTTTTTGATGTTTGTTTGTTTTAATTCTGTTAAGGTTTACCTGAATCTATGTTAGTGCCCATGTGGATGCAGTACCCACTAGGGCCAGAAGAGGGCTTTAGACACCTGTGATTAGAATCACAGATGCTTGTAAGCCACCACGTGGGTGCTGGAAATTGAACCCAGGTCCTCTGGAAAAGCAGCCACTGCATTAAACCACCGAGCAACCTCTCCAATCTCATCATATATTCATTTCTATCTGACTATTGAACTGTGTTCTTTTTTGATCTTTTTTTTTAAATAAAACTGTGTACCTTTCCTGAGGTAGGTTGATTCCCAATTTTCTGAGAAACTGCCACACTGATTTCCAAAGTAGTTGTACAAGTTTGCATTCCCACCAGCAATGGATAAGTGTTCCCCTTACTCCACATCCTCTCCAGCATAGGCTATCATTGGTGTTTTTGATTTTAGCCATTCTGACAGGTATAAGATGGTATCACAAAGTTGTTTTGATTTGCATTTCCCTGATAGCTAAGGAAGTTGAACATGGCCTTAAGTATCTTTTGGCCATATGAAATTCTTCTATTGAGAATTCTCTGTTCAGTTCAGTACCCCATTTTTTAATTGGGGTATTTAGAATTTTAATATCTAGTTTCTTGAGTTCTTTATATATTTTGGAGATCAGGCCTTTGTCTGATGTGGGGTTGGTGAAGATCTTCTCCCATTCAGTGGGTTGCCTTTTCATCTTAATGACTGTGTCCTTTGCTTTATAGAAGCTTCTCAGTTTCAGGAGGTCCCATTTATTCATTGTTTCTCTTATTGTCTGCACTACTGGGGTTGTACATAGGAAGTGGTCTCCTGTGCCCATGTATTGCAGGCTACTTCCCACTTTCTCTCCTATCAGGTTCTGTGTGGTCGGATTTATATTGAGGTATTTAATCCATTTGGACTTGAGTTTTGTGCATGAATGCCACTCTTGGGAATATACCCAAGAGATGCCCAATCATACTACAAAAGCATTTGTTCAACTATATTAATAGCAGCATTATTTGTAATAGTCAGAACCTGGAAACAACCTAGATGCCCCTCAGTGGAAGAATGGATAAAGAAAGTGTGGCACATCTACACATTAGAGTACTACTCAGAGGTAAAAAACAATGACGTCTTGAATTTTGCATGCAAATGGATGGAAGTAGAAAACACTATCCTGAGTGAGATATCCCAGACCCAAAAATATGAATATGGTATGTACTCACTCATTAGTGGACTCTAGCCATAAACAAAGGACATTGAGCCTATAGTTCGCGATCCTAGAGAACCTAAGTAATAAGGTGAACCCAAAGAAAAACATATATAGATCCTCCTGGAAATTGGAGGCAGACAAGCTCGCTAGGCAAACGTTGGGAGCATGGGGGTGGGTGTGGGGTTGGGAAGGGAAAGAGGGAGAGAGAAGGAACAAGGGGATGGTTGGGGAGAGCTTGGGGGAGTGGGATAGTTGAGATGGAGGAAGGACAGATATGGGAGCAGGGAAGAAGATATCTTAATTAAGGGAGGCATTGTGGGGTTGGCAAGAGGCTGGACTCTAGAGGGGGTCCAAGATGTCCACAAGGATGTCCCCAGCTAGGACCCTGGGCAGTGGAGGAGAGGGTGCCTGAACTGGCCTTGTCCCATAGTCAGACTGATGACTATCTTGAATATCACCATAAAACCTTCATCCAGTGACAGATGGAGATAGAGACAGAGTCCCACATTGGAGCACTGGACTGAACTCCCAAGGTCCAGTTGAAGGGCAGAAGGAGGGAGAATATGACCAATCAAGTCAGGACCATGAGGGGATGATCCACCCACTGAGACAGTGTGCCTGAACTAATGGGAGCTCACCAAAGCCAGCTGGAATGGGACTGAATGAGCATGGGATCAAACTGAACCCTCTGAATGGGGCAGACTGAGAAGCCAATGATAATGGCACTGGGATTTGTCTCTACTGCATGTACTGGCTTTTGGGGATCCTAGTCTATTTGGATGCACACCTTCCTAGGCCTGAATGGAGGGGGGAGGGCCTTGGACTTCCCACAGGGCAGGCAGGGTACCCTGCCCTCTCTTAGGACTGGAGTGGGAAAGGAGGAGGGTGAGTGGGGGAGCGGGAGGAAAGCGGGTAGAGGGGAGGAAGCAGAAATTTTGATTCCTACACTTGCTATAATATGTCTCTGTAACAGGTCTTTTCCACACTCTAGTAGCTTGTTTTTTAGACTCATCAATAAGGAGTCTTCTTTCCAGTCTGCTAATGCAGTCTTTTCTGCCCACGCTACACCCGTCTGTACCATACCAACCTAGTTATTTCCTATTTTGTACAGACTCACTGTGGGCACTCCCATCACAGTCGTGTTTATGATATGGAGAAGAATCCCAAAATTTCAGTGATGAGACTAAAACTTTGGGTGAGGATCAGAATTTTATGAGTATTCGCTACATAATAGATAAATAATCATTTTGCTTGTTTGTTTGTTTGTTTCGTGACAGGGTCTCTTTTATCCCAGGCTAGCCTTTAACTTCCTATGTAGCTGAGCATATCCTTGAACTTCTGATGATCTTGCTTCCACCTCTAGACTGCCGGAATTACAGGCATGCCCCATTACAGTGAGCTTTGAGTTATATTGATCCCCAATTTTCTGAGAAAATTTTTATGTGGCACTGGGAGTCAAACTCAGCTTTATTCATGGAAGACAAGCACTCTGTCAACTAAAGTACACTCCCAGAATCTATATTATATTTCAATGATGTGAAAATTCACACTATAGTATCACTACAATGAAGCTGCTCAGGGGTTTGGGATATAGTACAACTGGTAGAGCTCTTGCCTAACATATGTATGACCCTGGATTCAATCCCTTTGAACACATTAACCTGGGGTGGCAGCTTTCTGTCTAGTTCCAGCACTTGAGGGTTGTTGAGAGGATTAGGAGTTCAAGATTGTGCTTACTACATAATGGACTTAAGGCCAGCCTGGGTGAAGGAGACTTTGTTCCAGAAAGGTGGGAAGACTGTTCTGGTTTTTAAGGCCTTATATGCTTAGTATAAAGAAAAAGTACTAAAAGAAATTAGGCAACGATTTTGTCCCTTTAAACCAATAATTTTCAAATTGAAGAATGGGAGGCTCAGAGGGACAAAGATAATTTTGATGACTCTGCCTTAAAGATTTTCCTTCTGTTCCCCAACCTCCCGCCTCCCCAGTTATAAATAACTAATATTTGGGAGCAATTTCTCTGAGCAGTCATTGAGAAGATACCTAGTTGAATCTTCACAATGACTCTGAAATACCTACATTACGATAAGATTTAGGCCCAGAGAATTAAGTAATTTTCTCAGGGCTGAAATAGTGTTAATTTAGTAAATTGATGATTTAATCTGATTAATTGGCCCCTAGAGCCTGGAGTTTTACTTGGCCCTTCCATCAGAATCCACTTGTGCTAGAGCAGTCAGACATCTGCTTTAGATCCATGCACATGGTCTCACTCTGAGTAGGAAATGTCTTCTTCCAAAGTAATGGCATTGATGTTTAGAATTACAGAAAAATATTGAATGGACAGAAATACACTTAATATTAATATATAGATTAACTTAAAAATATCAGACCCACAAAATACTTGGTTTACAAAAACTGTTTTAATTTTCTCTCCATGGAAACAGTAAAAGGTGGAGTAAGAGGACATTGAGTATCAGCGACAGCATACTTAGCTGGTTCTAGTCTATTATTTTTAAATTATTTTTGCATGAATGCAAATCTATAAATCCTTATGTGTGAGGATATGTTCATGTCATGCTATGCCATACCTTGGAAGTCAGTGGACAACTTCAGCTGTCAGCATTTACCTTCTATTTTTTAGGGAGGGTCTTTTGTTCTTTGAAGCTGCATGTGTGCTCCAAGCTCAAGTAGATTGTCAAGTTTGCATGGCAAGCGCTGTTACCTGTTGAGCTGACTCACTGGTCCTAGACTCTACTTTGTAATGTTTATCATGAACAACTTATTCATGGTTTCTTTTTTTTTCTTATTTCTCAGACTCTTGTTTTATTTTATTTTTTACAAAAGAAAGAAAACTATCATTTTACATACCAGTCTCAGTTCCCACACTCTCTCCTCCTCCCATTCCCTCTAACTTCCTCACCCCACTCACCAGAGAGAGTAAGGCACATTGTTTTGGGGAAGGTGCAAGGCCAAGCCTACTATATCTAGGATGAGCAAGGTCTAGTCAAAGATAATGGGCTCCCAAAAAGCCAGTACAAGCAGTAGAGAAAAATCCTGCTGCCGTTGGCAGTGGCCCCACACTCTACCCCAGCCATACAACTGTCACCCACATTCAGAGGGTCTAGCTTGGTCCTATGCTGGTTCCTTTCCTGTCCTGCTGGAGTTGATGAGTTCCCATTAACTCATTAAACTGTTTCAGTGGGTGTCCCCATCATGGTCTTGACCTCTTTTCTCATATTCTCACTTTTCCCACTCTTCAATTGGACTTTGGGAGCTCAGCCCAGTGCTCACTGCAGGTCTCTGCCTCTGCTTCCATCAGTTGCTGGATGAAGGTTCTATGGTGACATTTAAGATATTAATCAAACTGAAAAGGCAAGGTCAGCTCAGGAACCCTCTCCTCTATTGCTTAGCTGGGGTCATCCTTATGGATTCCTGGGAATTTCTCCAGTGCTGGGTTTCTTGCTAGTCCCACAATGGTTCCCTCAATCAAAAGATCTCTTTCCTTAATTTAATCATTGAAAATACTATAGAGGAAACAGATTCATTGATCAAAGAAAACATTAAATCCAACAAATTCTTAACACAAAACATTCAGGAAATCTGGAACACCATGAAAGGACCAAACCTTAGAATAAAAGGGATAAAAGAAGGAGAAGAACTCCAGCTCAAAGGCACAGAAAATATATTCAACAAAATTATAGAAGAAAACACTACCAAACTAAAGATGGATATCTCTATGAAGGTCCAAGAGGCATACAGAACGCCAAATAGACTGGCCCCCCCAAAAAAGTTCCCTTGCCATATAATAATAATAACAACACAAAACATATAGAATAAAGAAAGAATATTAAGACCTGCTAAGGGAAAAGGTTAAGAAACATATAAGAGCAGACCTATCAGAATTATACCTGACTTCTCAATGGGAACCATGAAAGGCAGAAGGTTCTGGACAGATGTGCTGCAGACACTAAGAGACCACGGATGCAAGCCCAGACTACTATACCCAGCAAAGCTTTCAATCACCACAGAGAGAGAAAACAAGATATTACATGACAAAACCAGATTTAAATAACGCCTATCCACAAATCCAGTCCTACAGAAAGTGCTAGAAGGAAAACTCCAACCAAAGGCAGATAACTGCACCCCAAAAATACAGGCAACAAATAACCTCACACTAGCAAACCCCAAAGAGGGAAACACACAGTCTATTTTCAGCACTTTAGATTCTGTCTTCAATCTTTTGTATTCTCTTGGTTTTGCTTGCCTCTGCAATTCCCATTCATTTACTCAGATTTTCCATATCCAGAATTCCCTTAGTTTGTGGGGGTTTTTTATTGCCTTTATTTCAGTCTTCAAGTCTTGAACTGTTTGATTATTTTTTCTTGGTTTTCTTTAAGAGATTTGTTGATTTCTTCCAATTTTTTTTATTTGTCTTTCCCTCTTTCTTTAAGGCAATTTTTCATTTCCTCTTTACAGGTCTCCATTGTCCTCATAAAGTTACATTTAAAATTGTTTTCTTCTGCTTCTCCTGGGCTAGGATGATCAAGTCTTCCCGTTGTATGCCCACTGGGTTCTGGTGTTACCATGTTGCCTTTTAGGTTGTTGAATGAATTCTTGCATTGTCACCAACCCATCTCTTCCTTCAATTGGTGTTGGCCGTGTCTTTGCTTCTTCATCCAATCTTTGCAGTGGCTGTCTGTGTCTTTGGGGACTCTTCCTGTTCTGCTCTGTACTGTTGCTGTCTGTGTCTCAGGGAGCCACTGAGGCCTCTCTTCGTCCACTCTCTTGGCCTGCTCTCTTGGTCTGCCCTCTTGGTTTTCTCTCTTGGTTCACTGTGTGCAGTCACAACCTATGCTTCAGAGTTCCTCTCTTGGTCCTCTCTGTATAGTCACAGCCTGTGCTTCAGGGCTCCTCTCTTGGTCCTCTCTTAGTTCTTTCTGTGTAGTTGCAGCTTGTGTTTCAGAGTTCCTCTGAAGTTGTGGGGAATAAGAGAATTTGGAGGCAGAGTGGAACTTGTAGTTTGCAAGGTCTGATAAATGGGGTGGGGTTTTTGGAGCAGCCTACCTGTAGGAAACTTGCCTGTTGGATGGCTAGAGAAGCTGAGGCAGGTGGGGGAGGGGCCCAGGGTTTTGCCCTGGTATGGAGGATCTAGAGAGTGGGGTGTCCCACCAAGTGGGTTTCACTCACCTCTTGGTCCTCTCTGTGAAACTGCAGCCTGTGTTTCAGAGTTCCTCTGAGGTTACGAGGGATAGGAGCATTTGGGGGCAGAGTGGGACTTGTAGCTTGCAGGATCCAATGCATGGGGTGGGGGTGTTGGAGCAGCTACCTGCAGGAAGTTTGCCTGCTGGATGGCTAGAGAAGCTGAACTTCTTTGTGGTTTCTATCTTGTTAGCATGGCAGCATTTTGAACTAAGAAATCTCATAATAAATCCTCAATTAGAGATGATATGTTTATGGTGGTTGGCTAAGGCTATAGATCAATTTGTAGAGTGCTTGCCTCCCATGCACATAGTCTGGGGTTCCATTGCCTGCACTGCACAAGTCAAGTTTGGTGACAGATGCCTGTAATCCCAGCATTCCACTACATTATAAACTATCAGGGACCTCTGAGTGCCAGTCTCCACGTCCCATTCAGGATTCAGAAGAAGACTCACAGCAAGCACGGGACTTAGTTCTGAGGACAAAATAAACTCTCCACTATGTACTTTTGTGCATCAGTTTCTCTATTCTTCTTTTTTCCTCCAAGATTCCAGCTTATATACACATGCAAAACAAAAGCAATTCTCTGAGCTCGGACGTCCCTTTATCCTTGAAGGTCCCAAACATGATCCATATGAAAGACTCCTTTCCTAACTGAATGTTCTGGCAAATGAAAGATACTTTCAGAGAGGTGGCTTCTAATGTATCTCAGGGAACAGAACAGAGATATGGCTGTGGGAACCAAGGCTTCTGGCTATGTGATCACATTCTCTCATTGGAGGTCTCATTGGGTGGAGGAAGCCATTCAGTAAGCAAAAGAGGAAAGCGGACTTTTCAATGTCCACAGTCCTTGTGGGACAAATAGTTCTAATTATGAAGCAAGTCCCAGTATATATTCTATATATCAGAAGTATATTGTTAAATGAAAAGTCATATATCTAATCACCCACAGATATAAGTGCCCATAAGATTGAGATGCAATCATGAGGTTACAGGTACACATCACGTGAGATTACATACTACAATGCAGGTATTGGGAAGATTCCAAGCTGCTTCAGCAAAAGTGAGCTACAGCTTTCAGAGTCGATGGTCCTACAGACCTTGTATGGACAGGATTAATCCTCCGTCAGATAACCATGCCTCTGATGAGTTGATAGCTGAACACTAGTTGCCATCTGCTTCTCATGGGCTGCAATAATAAGCTTGCGGCTAGCCTCTGGGATAGCTGAGACTTGTCTCAAATGAACAAAGAATATAGTGGGATTTTATTATCAAATCCAGAGTCAAGTTCTTATTTGTTATGACGTGGGGAACACAGCCTTTATAATGACTGCTTTTTGGTGTCATTTGCCTGGATGTAAACTGAAACTTTTTTTTTTTTTACTGTTTCTTAAGTCTATCATGCTGATATTTGAATTTTCAAACTACTTCACAGGCATCATCCTATTGACTCTAATCTATATAAGATGTATCCTAATTTCCCCACTGCATGAAGACACACCATCCACTTTCATACTATGTACTATCGTATTTTTTCAGTAACATTTACATATAAAAGAGTTTTCCCTCCAATCTTGAATTTTTGCCAGAAAATTTGATCATTATAAGACTCTTGTTTTGGTGATTTATCTCATTTTTGAGACCACATGAGGTGTGTGGTTTGCGACCTGGTAAAGTAGCTTATTTAATAAATTGCTTGCCTATCAAGCATAGACGCCTGGGTTTGATTTCTTAACACCTCATGCACATAAGAGTGCTCATGATCATACACATGCACACATGCACACAAACATCACACGCACACCCACAAACACATATACAGAGAGGGGGGAAGGAGGAAGAGAGAGAAAGAGGGAGGGAGGAAGAGAGGGAAAGTGGGCATTGTTGTTGAGATAGTAATCACTCTAGGTATTTATGTAATCTAGGGATACAATTCTGCTTCTCAGATGCCCCTTGGTTTCTAAGAAAATGTCCATCATACCAAAGAAGAACAGAGGGCTGGGGCCTTTGGACAGGAAGCCATATGTGTGTTTAGTGTTATTTAAGCCACTCTCCACTCATGTAGTGAACATTAGCACCTTATACAACTCGAGCATTATTCAAAAGGCAGAAGTGCAACCAAGACACTAATTTTGTCTCCATTTTAGTATTTCTCATCCCAGTGAGAAACAACACAACAAAATTGTAATTCAAATTGTGTGTAAGACTGCAACTGAAACACTTTACATTAGCAGCAGGAGCAAGCTTTTGCTTTGTCATAGAAAAATTGAAAACTAGAAATGAACCTAAAGAGAATGCAAAAGTTAAATAGGATTTTGATGAACTTGTGTGTTTCCTCTTTTATGTACAATGTGATATTTTTGACATAGAACTCTAAAAATGGGTCATAAGAGAGAGCTGAAAAAAGGCAGGTGGATTTTCTGAGTTTGAGGCCAGCCAGCCTGGTCTGCAAAGAAATTTCCAGGACAACCAGGACTGCATAGAAAAACCCTGTGTAGAAAAACAAACAAAATAAATATATAAATATTTTAAAAACATTTTGATATATTGAGATTGCAAGCTAAGAAGATTAGTTTTTACCAAATGGATTTTATAGCTTCAGTAATAACACTGCTGTATTTGTCTTTATTATTTTCATTGGAGTAAACATGTAACTAATATATTTGGATTAAATACCCATACTTCATTTGTTTTGGGAAGGATTAACAACAAAGCTAGATTTATGAGCCTTGGGGGAGGGTATGCTTTGCTAAAATACATCGGATTTTGTAGATGTTCATTTTACAAACATCCATGCTCATAGACCTGCAGGGACATCTAGGCAAGATGGAGACAACCAGCCCCAGATCTGTAAGGGCACAATTACTAGCCAACCAGAATGGTAACTGATATTTAAGACAGAAGTAGAGCAGTGCCCTGTCTAGAGTTAGTCTAATAAACTAATTAGACTGTTGCAGAAAGCGCTCATCTGGTGTTCTGTGAGAGACAAGGTTAGTCCTTTCCTAATCACTTCCTGATGACCCTGCTCGGGAGGGAGCTCAGTTAATGTTAAGAGCAGTCACTTCAGGAAGTGCTGTGTTGGTGATCAAACCTAGCTTTCTGTGTTTGTTGTGACAGGTCAAGTTGGAAGGCTAAGTACTCTCATCTCTTTCTCCCTTAGATATCATCTGTATTTAGATTTCTCTTACTGTTAATTGAAAAACAGTTATACATTCAGAAATAGTATCACAACTAATAAAAGTATAAGATGAATATTTGTGTAATCACTACACCAAGACAACCTAGAAGGTCCCCATTACCTCTCCCAAATGTAACACCTCTCCCTTCCTGGATGGAATCACTTTCTTGTCTTAAAAACAGTTAAGTTCTTTCTTTCTCTGTATTTAATAATGCAATTTTATTTTTAAATATTATAGTTTGCTCAAGGACAGCCTGAAAACAAGAACATCCAAAGGATGCTCTGAAACCGTGGAGCTTGTAAAGGGTGTCTGTGAGAAAAACTACTGATGAATGTGGAAGAAAACTAAGGCTATTCAGAAGCCAACTTATTTGGACTGATTTCTTACCCTAAAGTACTTCTAGAACCCCCCCCCCGTATTTTTCCTAGCTAAATTAAACAGTAGCAAGAGAAGAAAAATGTACATTTAGCAACAAAAACTCAAGGTTAAAACCAATACACAATAATATTGAAGTTTTGTAGTAATCTATCACAACTTCATTTTTTAAAGGAACACTTTTGACTCATACCACTGAGGCGAACGGTGACTAACATGTAACTCACAATCAGCTCATCCTTTCTTAGTTTAATGCATATTCAAATCATTCAGGTACTGATATAATGCAGATTTTAACTACTGGTTGAGTCCAAGATGCTGCATTTCTAACCAGTTCCAGGTAATTCCCTGTGACTTAACCCTGCAGTCAGTGAGTGGCAAATCATATGGTCATGCGCAAGCCTGCACTAATATATTTACATGTTTACAACACAGCTGCTTGTGTGCTTTCCCCTTCATCTCTGCCTGTCTTAGGGAAGCAGTTTGTGCAGGGAGATTCTTCTTAAGTCACACCCAGTGACATCAATGTGTAAGACAGATCTGTGGACTGAAGAGAGGGCAGTCACATGATCTTTGAAAATCTCAGCACTGTCCCCAGAAGAGGGAGGAGTTGAGATTTTTCTCAAAATGTTCTTCCTTTAATCACTTTCTGGAGTGAGTCTTAAAAATTCCAGTTATTCATAAGAGGCAGTGAGGATTGTGGAGTTCATATTTTATAGACTCAATATTGGGACAGTATCAAAGGTCAGAATGTCTGAAAAATGACAATCCTAGAGAATTTTGTGACACTGTTTTTAATGTGAAAATTGAATAAATATTGAGCACCATCTTTGGTTTTACTAATGAATTCTTTTACAAGTTATCAAATCTTTATAAACTATTGGTTTTATTATCACCCAATAAGAATAATTAATTCTGGTTGAAATGATGACCATGGGAATGGAACTCCTCCAACCTCTATATGTAGCATTGCAAAAATCTATGTGTAATTAAATTATGGTATGTACTATTGTTTCTACTAAAACCTAACTGACAGAAAAACAAACACATTCAGCCCTGGAAGTCAGTGGTTACAAAATTGTAGAGATGATTTAACTTAAAGCGCTTTGACCCCAGAGCCTGTCATTTTAACCACTGTACTGCTTTGGGATTCAATTAGGCCTAGTGGTTTTCAGTGTAGTGAGTACATATGAGAGCAGGGCTATATCTGGTGTATCTTGCTATTCTCACTCAACCGTAGGTCTTGTGCTTTTGCTACTGTTCAAAATATTTTATGCAAATAAATAAGAACTCTACAGAATGTATCATGCAGTTTTGAATGGAAAAATTTGAACTTCATTACTTAAAGTTTCACTAAAGATATAAAATTTTACACAGGATAAACAGCCAAGATTTCCAACCAAATTATTCTGTTCCCCTTCTCCATTAAAACCCTAAATTTTGAGCTGGGTATGTAGCTCAATTAATAGATTCCTGGGTTTGATGGCCAGCACCTCCCTAAGTCAGGATATGGTGATACACGGCTGTAATCCTAGCACTCATGAAGTAGAGAAAGGGAAATTGGAAGGTCAAGGTCAATTTGGGCTATGCAGAGAGTAGGAGACCAGCTAAGAGTCATGAGATCCTGTCTCAGAAAACAATAGCACACATTTCACGTCTCTCTAACTTCCTGGTAAGACTGAATTTCAAACTAACTAGGTCCATGATTCACTGTAATTATTCCTTAAAAGCATATAGCATATTATAATAAATTATTTGCTCCTGGCCTTATTCTGTCTTATTAATCCAGAAAAAAAAGTAAGAGGGTATGAAAGAATTGACACTTTCTTTCTACATCATTCTAAAAATATCCAAAGATATCATAATGGAGAAAAAAGCAACAAAGAAAGTGTCCTGTCTTGAATCCTGTCTTAGACACGTAAAGCCTGGTGTGTCTCCAAAAGAACAATGCTCAGCCCTGACACAGTGTTCTCACAAGCATTAAATTTCTCATCATTCTGTCATTCACCCGACCACTCTTTGGTGGGTCTGGTGAAGCTCTTCTCCTGCTTCCTCCCCTTCTCTCCCTCCTTCCCCCACCTACTTTGGGTGTGTTAGTGTGTGTGTTCGAGTGTGTCCACACTGCATGTTTCTGTCTGTGTACACATGAAATAAGTAAATCAAGTGTAGTGGGAACCAAGTTTCTCACTGTCAGAGAAGAGTCTGGAACTCTGAGAAGGTGGAGTTCAGAGTGAATAGAGTGGTGTTAAGTTGGGATCAATCATTTTTGATGAACTCATAGGTTTTATCATGCATGCGCATGCATGCACACACACACACACACACACACACACACACACATACACACACACCATGGGGTAAAGAGAGAGAGAGAGAGACCTGACTTTCTGTATCCATATGGGTGGACAGACAGAAGTACTTACATACATTTTTTTCTACGTTCCCCAGTTCTATTCTGAGAAGCTTAAAGCCACACAGCCCAAGTAACGATTGTATCGAGTACCCAGATCTGTTGGGAAACCAATGTTTTTCTCCAGTAAGAGAAACTGGGTGACCTGAAGTGCTTGCTCTCCAAGCATGAAGACCTGAATTCAGATCCCCAGATTCAATGCAGATAAAAGCCTTGTGCAGCAGTGTGCACCTGTAATCCCATGCTGTGAAGGGTCACAGTTGCTTGATAGCCAGCTAGTCTAGCCAACTATGATTTGAGAGATCCTCTCTCAGAAAATAAGTGGCAGAAGATTAACAGAGATGCCTGACATTGACTTCTGGTTTCCCACAAAAAAAATGCACCTGTCCACACTTTCTCACACCCCCACACACTCACTCAAACTTCTTAGGAAAACAAAAGTTTGATTCCAGGCAATGGCAAAAAAAGTGCAAGGTAAACCAGAAGATCTTGGTTATCGTGAGGGAAGTGAATTTTTTGAATTATGGATTTGGTTAAGAGAGAACAGTGGCTAGTTTGAGGGACAACTTGACTCTCAATTTTGATGTCAGTAATGGATTATAACCGGTTCACTGAAATGAAGGTTCATGTCAATAGTGAAATGCATAAATAAAAGATACGGGATAAGCTCCCTTCAATCTTCCTAAAGCTGCAGCTCTTTAATACAGTTCCTCACCCCCAATCATAAAATTATTTCATTAATACTTCATAACTGTAATTGGGCTACTGTTATGAATCATAATGTAAATATCTGATATGCAGGATATCTGATTGGGGATGTGACCCATATATTGGGAAACACTGCTCTAATATAATAATACTAACCCATAAAAGTAAAAGGATTTATAGAAAGTTAGACATCAAGCATCATTTCATAAAAATAATACATTAGTAGGCAAAGTTTTGATGTGGAACAAAATATTTGCATAATTTGACATGATCGCTATAAAATAGTTACTGATTATAAACAGAAGACTATGTAAATTCATTTAAAAAGTTTGGTACTAACCAGGTTTTCCTGGTGATGAAAATTAGCATAAGTAAGAACAGTACACATCAACGTTGTGTTCTTTTTTAACTTTTAAAAATATTCACATACACACACACACACACACACGTACACACACACATCCAAGGACAGCCTGTAAGAGTCAGTTCTCTACATGTAGCATCTGGGTTCTAGGGACTGAACTCAGATTGTCAGACTTACTGGACAGTGTCTTTATGCACTGTGCCGTCTTGCCAACACCAACACTGTATTTTTGATATTCCAAAAAGATAAGAACCAAATTTCATGGTATTCTTGCCAAAATACCAGAATCTAATATTGGGGACACATGAGCAAACTCAAATTGTGACCTCTGCAAAATTACAGCTCTTAAATTTTTTGAAATTAGTGAATGGACTGAGGAACTATTTCAAACTAAAGAAATGTTAATGTCAGTGGAATGTCTCCTCTGCTCTCAGATGTGCCTTGGCGCGGAATGCACTTATACTCTGCTTTGCTTTAAAGTACGTTATTGGATTTGCTTTAAAGTACAACTTTGGATGGGATTTGTAAATTACATAGTTTCAGTGTTAATTGTACCAATTTTGAGTTCCTATAAGGAGAGTGTCCTTTTACTTAGAAAATAAGAGTAATGGATTCTCATGCCTGTAACAACTTCTCGATTGTTTTGAGAAAAAAAAATTGTAAGGCTGAGTATATGCACAGAGGTTGGTATGTAGATAGAGGAAAGAAAGAGCAGAAGAGAAACAATAACCATCAAGCTAACCAGTGGGGAACATGGCTGGAGGCATAGTAGAGTTATTTTTACTATTTAATGCACCTTTTCCATAATTTCCAAACTATTGCATAAAAAATTCAAGTCATTATTTCTCAGGTATTTTTAAACTTTTGTTTTATTTTCTAATGTTCCCTGAAGCATATGGAAATAAGTTTATAAAACAGGTATTGTAATTAAATGAAGAAGCAGTATTGAAGTATGATGGTTAAGCTTTGGGGCTCTTGAGTCAAAACTGGCAGATGGTCTAACTCTCTATGTCTGTTTCTTATAGAAGACGGAAATGATGCAAATGCTCACTTTGTGCCTGGATGAGGTTAAGTCACTCAGCACATTCAAAGCAGTTAGTATGTGCCTCGGAAATAACTAAATTAAGGTGCAGTCAAAACCTTTTCAAGGACTGAGAGAGATTCCCTCGGAATAAGTGCTGATTTGTGTAACATTTTCTTTTCTGGAATACCTTTGGAGCTACCAGTAATTGAGAATTCTAGGAAACCCTCTATACCCATGCAGATCCCCAAGCTGTGAGAATGTGAGATGTTTGGCAAGGCAGGCTAAGGAATCACCATATGTGGATTTTAAAATTAATGTGTTCCTTGCTAACAGAACTTAAAACCCACTGCCTTCACTGCCCAGAAACACCAGGCCGCAAGGTGGATGGAAGTGGGGGCGGGGCAGATAGTCCTCCTGAGACACAGAAGAATAGAACAAAGCCTGGGTACTGCAGGCAGTGGTTGTCAATGTTTCTATGATCTATTTAGAAACTTACTTTAGGAAGCATTGGGTTTTATCAGGTCAGCCAGCGAAGCAGAAAAAGCTCAACTTGCCTGTAATGTTTCTGGAACACAAAAAATGTATCTGCACCTAAGCATATGAAAAGTATAGGAAGGACATGTTCAAGAAGACAACAAACAAACCAAAAAAAAAAAACCTTGCATGAAAGGAAAACAAAATCTCATGTTCCTGGATCTTACTTCAAAATAAATAAAGTCCTGCCCATGTGATGTTCAATATATTACCTTTAAAGGATACTGTGCATCAGGACCACTAGTTTCAGAAACAGGAATGGTCTGTGACTTTTGCTTTTGTCATTTGATAACCAGCTGTGTGATCTTAGATAAGATGCCTTGGATACCAGTACAAATGGGATGATGCTGTTTGCCTCAGGGTGTTCTGTGAACATCAAATGAGGCAGCATTAAAATGATCATCACGTGTTCAGCACCTATTCATTATTTTTGTTCTAATAAGAAATTTCCACTCATCTTTGATTGGTAGTATTCTTGTATTTTTTGGTTTTTCTCTTTGGCATATTTGTAAACATACATGCAATTGTTAGAAAAATAGAGAAATTGCCTATTTAAAGCACTGCTCAGTAGTCAGTTTAGAGTACCTTGCCTTCATCTTCTGGAGGCATTAATTTATTCTTTTTGTACATTGATGTTTTAGAGAATGTTAAAGTGTTGGAGAATGAACTCAATAGCAAGCACATAGGAGTCCCTAGGTTGATTCTAGCTTTAAAAATCAAAGCAATGACAAGGGATTTCACATAGTTGAAATCACACACATAGTATGCATGCTTTGAAGACTGGCTTTTAAGTTTTTCTTTTCTTTTTGTTGGACACAATTCTTTGGAGATTAATCCAGGTTTTGTTGTATAGTTCAAAAGTTTCTTATATTTTATTGCTAAATAGCATTTTATAATATAGCTATACCACAGTTATGCCCAGTCATTGAGGACCCCAAACCACTACTAGGGAGACTGACTCACCAAAATGCAAAAGCAAGGTTGATTGTGTGCACAATACAAGCCAGCAGGGATCTTGTCAAAGCAACTGGCATAGCAGCAGCAAGAGGAGGTACCCCACCCTTAGAGAGGGCATTATTACAGGCAAAACCCAGAAAAGCTACATTAGCAGGGTGTGTGCTGGCAGGTGATCCTTTCTACAATTGTAGGAATGTTAGGAATTTCTTTTGGATGGTCTGTTCCTGGATGGTTCCTGGGTAGTCTCAGTTTGTGGTCTTTATAGGAACCAGGTATTGGCTCAGGGTAAACTACTGAGACTCAGGTCTCTATTGCTCTTGTGATGGCTGGGTTCTACAACCTATTGTTTCTTGATTTGTTGTTGTCAAATGGAGATAAGTTAGAGTCATCTAAGAAGAGGGAACATCAGTTGAGAAAATACTGCCATCAGCTTGGCCTATAGGCAAGTCTGTGGAGCCATTTTATTGACTAATGATTGATGTGGGCAATAGAAAGAAAACTAGAACAGTTCAAATTTTTAATTATTTTTTTGTGTATAAGTACTTATACAGGTACACATGTGTGTTCATGCATATGTCATAGTGTTGGAGTGGCAGAGATCAGAGAACGACTTGTGGGAATCAGTTCTCTCCTTTCATCACATGTCTTGGGTTGTATAAGAAACCTGGCTGAGCAAGACATACAGAGCAAATCAGTAAGCAGTATTATTTCATGGCCTTTGCTTTAGTTCCTGTCTCCAGGTTCTTACCTTGACTTCCCGCCCTGCTTCACACCATGATAGACCTTATCAAATAAACTTTTTCCTCACCCAGTTGTTCTGGTTAGAGTGTTTATCAAGGCAATAGAAAGAAAACTAGAACAGTTCAAATTTTTAATTATTTTTTGTGTATAAGTACTTATACAGGTACACATGTGTGTTCATGCATATGTCATAGTGTTGGAGTGGCAGAGATCAGAGAACGACTCGTGGGAATCAGTTCTCTCCTTTCATCACATGGGATTGAACTCAATTCATCAGCCTTGGCTGCAAGAACTTTTGTCCCCTGAACCATCTCAACAACCCTTACCCACTGGTTCATGTATGAACACAAGTTTTCATTTTTGTGGGATAAATGCTTAAAAGTGGAATTCCTGGGTAACATGGTAGTTACTGGTCTGCTCATTGCAGCGACCATAGTGGCCTTGAATTCTCGGTCTTCCTCCAGGTACTTGGACACCTGACTGACTTAGATATGTTAGATGTTAAAACTTCGTCAAAGATCACTTCTAACCCTTCCTCCTATTCTGTAGCATTGAGAACATCTCAGTTCTCATCAAGTACAATTCATTAAATCTTCCTTTCAGTCATGCTAAAAATCTACAACATCTTTCCTTAGCTGTGATTCCCTGAAACTTTCTACTGAGATTATTCTGTTAGTTTGAATAAAGTACTTTCTATTATATCTCTTTCCTGCTCTCTATATTGTAATTGTCTTAAACATCTCCTCTGAACATACTTACAGCCATATTTCAGGCAATAGTATGCTTTTTGCTTCAACCGTCAAACATATGCAGAAAATGTGAGGGGAAAGAAAGCCTGTTGACTGATATTTTTACTTACCTGCCCTCATCCTTATCACTCAAGATTCTTTGGTATCATTTTATTTTACAGAACTTTTAGCTTTAGTTTAAGGTAGGTCTGTAGGCAACAATGTCTGTTTTTCTGTATCTGGGAAGTTCCATTTTTCCTGCCTCCCATAAAGAACCTTGACAGGGAACAGAGCTCTCTGGGCTGAACTTTTGGGAACTTGGAAAGTATTTAGCAAACTGTTCTGACCTTGTGATCTCTAAGTGAAAAGCTACTTGAATTAGTTCTGCCTGCAGTGAAGCATTATTTCCCTCTGGCTGGTTCTTTATCTTTAGTATTCAAAAGTTTAAGTTGGGGTCGATTTCTTTGAGTATTTAACTTCCTGATTCTGATGGTTAATTTCTCTTTCCCAGTTTGAGAAGATGTCACCCATTGCTCTTGATTGCTTTTACAGTTCCTCCCTGTTTCTCCTCTCTCCCTGTAACCACAGTGACACAAATGTTCTTTAGTTAAGGTCACATAGGTCTCTGAAGTGCTATTTGTTGGTTGATTTGGTTAACTTTCCCCCATTGTTCAATTAGGTGATTCTGTTTCTCTTTGAGTCCACTGCTCCTTTCCTCTGTCCTCTGAAAGAGGTAGGAAGAGATGCACCTTGTAAGTACATGGTGGGAGAAGTAGTCCAGGCTCTCCACATATATGTTGTCATTTTAATGCAATATATACTTAAAAAGAACATTCTGGCACCTGCCTTTGGGAAGCCAGTTCACATCTAGAATGATTCTTGAAGTAGCCCTCCCTCGTCAAATTCATGATGGCTATGACTATTGGCATGATTATAGCTAAGTATGGTTCTCATAATGAACTCACATCCAGTAAGCTCATGGGAGGCCAGTGACCAACCTCAAAATGCCAATTTGTTTAAATAATTTCATAAGAAAGCTACCCATTAGGTTGACTTAATTGATTTTTGTTTTTTGTTAGCAAATGGAAATGGAACACCTTACAAAAAAGAAGGCATTTAGTGAGCCTAATTAGGAAAAGAAGTTATCTGGAGATTTGAATGCCTGGTGTCACAGAGCCCTGGAAATTGCTAAGTACATATCTACTATAAGCTACAGTTCTGGCTTGCTGGTCATTACCCTGAAACAAGACATCCTTTATTGTAACTTTGGAAATATGTTGTTCTTAAAAACTGTAAGTATGTGCCTTTCTCTTTTTTAGATAACTTTTACTAACAATCTTTTAAAGTTGATTATGTTTTGACCTGATTGACAGATCTGCTGTAGGTTAGTTTAGTCTTGGTCAGGACTTATTCTTTCTCTATAGAAACCATTAAAAATAGCTTAAAACTCAGTGTATAACTCTCCCATATTCAAGAAGAGAATCTTGTTATTCTCCCTATGAACCACTGGCTAAAATTAGAAACATTATTTAACATCTCAGGTCAAGCAGGAGTTGGTCCTTTCCCCAGGAAAGCTTCTTTGTGCTGGGAGAGTCAGAGCTGACAAGAGTGCAGCTTTTCTACAGCATCAGGGTTAAGAAATTAAAATAAAAAACATAGAGGTATTAGACGGTGGGAGAAATGAAGTTCATTGGCATTCTAGATATGGGCACTCCCCTCCATTATAAGAGAAATGGGAAGCCACTGAAATATTTTAAGTATAGTGTTTGTTGTTGCCATACCTGATAGTGTGTATTTTATAAATAAAAGGCCACTTAGTTCACAGTTTTGGGGGCTGAAGAATCCCAAGATCAGGCCCCATCTGATTGGTTTCCCACTGGTGTGCCCCTTGCTGCATCAAACATAACAGAGAAACAGAGGGAGAATCAGCCACATTCAGAGTGGGCAAGTATCGGATGGGCTCTTTCAAGTAATCTGTCTGTGAGGTCAGCATAGTCCCTTGCACTAGGTCCTGTCTCTTAAGAGCCCCAGCACCTCAGCCTATCACACTGGAACCAAGCTTCTAGCGTCTGCACTATCATAACCCTTACACAGGCAAAGGAGGGCTTAGGAAAGTAAAAACAGAATGTGATTGCATACAGCCACACATATTACATGTCATTGCATATTTACACCCCATCCAAACCATAGGAAGTAATTAAAATGTGTGTTTTCAAAACAGCTTGCTGGAAAGTACGGAAATATTACAAATGGGGCACATGTGGGTTCTATAAAAACATCTGTTTATGAGGCTCTGGGAATAACCTCACTGGCATGGCCTAGGCCATCAGGCATGGCTTAGCCAAATAATGCACTAAATGTAATGTAGTTACTCTGATGGATCAGACAAGGGCACATGGGAGGAACTACTGAATGGAGCACAGCATCTTCCTCCCAGGTCATCATAGCTACAAGAGCTTGTCTTTTCTACAGCATCAGTTCTAAGAGATAACTGCACACTTCCTAGAATTAGCTTAGGAGCTCCTCTCGTGTATTTCTGTAGTTTGGTGTAGTTCGGGATAGCTGTTACATAGCAGCAGACAACTGAAACACCTGCTCTTAGCTAAGAACAGGGATGGGTTGGGCAAAGCAGATAGGCACTCTGTGTGTGTGGTCAGCTTGCTGATGGGAAGTTTTTTTTTTTTTTTTAAAAAGAATTTTAGAAAGTACAAAATTGGACCAAGCGGGCTAACACTGTCATTAAAGTAGTTTTATTAATCATTCTTTCCCCCTTGCTAGTTCACTTAATTTCTTTAGGTACATCTTTTCCTGGTGGTAAATACTGGGCTGTCAGACCCCTTCCTATGATTATATAGACAGTTCTCTACAAATCTTCAATTGTTTTTAAAATCTTCACTTCCCTTACCTCCTGGATGTGGGCTTTTGTCAAGTCTGGTTTTGTTAGTCTAGTATTTCCTTAAAACTGTCTGCAGACTAAGTACTTCAGTTTAGTGTGTGAGCACACTTCTTCCTGTGTTACTTTTGATAAGCATATTCAAGTACTTCTTTTGTTGGGCTGCCATCCTCACACTTTCCCTCTGCCTCTGTTCTCATTTCCATTTTAATCCACTGATTTTTTTATGTACTTTACAGATTAAAGAAGGCAAAAATGTATTCAGTCTGCCATCTTGATCCTTATGTCTTCAGTATAGCATATTTTTTGTATTTCCTAATATATGACAGATAGTTAGTGTACACTACGGCCATTGTCTGATCTTTCTCGAGATCTCTTGGGTTATTGGCTTTCATTCACTGTAGCCTTCCAACGGGCTCACCATCCTTCTCATGCTGTCATTCCACTCTCTCCAAGTTTTCTTCATCCTCTAAGCAATCAGATGTTTTATGGAATCCCAGTTCCCAGGAGGACTGATCCCTTCCTCTGCAGTTCACATAGTGGAACTCAACTAGGAATGATCTGGTGGTGCTGACTAATCAATCCTGCCCTGGTCTTCCTCGTATTCAAGTGGCCTGGAGGGAATCATCACTGTTACCAGGGATAGGAAGAGAAAGCATGATGAAAAGGTGAAATCTCTCCTGCCCCTGCCCAGAGTGTCCTTCCAAGATCACTATATCATAATAAATCTTTGATCTCAGAGAAGGAGAGCACTTGTTGCTCTTGCAGAGGACCCAGGTTTGATTCTTAGCCCCCATTTGACAGCTCCCCGTCATGTATAACTTAAATGTCAGGGGAGCCAACATCCTTTTCTACCCTTCCTGGGGTCACTGAATGCAAGTGTTCTTAACTACTGAGCCATCTCCCCAACTCTAGAAAGAGAGCTTTTTTATTCTAAAAAATCAGAATTTCTTTTTCTGAAGTCAAAGATTTGTAATTGAAAGACCTCCTGACTGGGGAGAGTCTCACTCAAGTCTCGGGATAACACAACCCCCCAGGAACTCCTGAGAGACCGTCCTTGCTGCAATCACATGAGATTTATTGACAAGTAGCAGCACTGGGGTTGAAACTCATAGCCCATGCAGGGGAGGAGTTTGATTCCGAGTAGCTGGGAGAAGGGGTTTTTAAGGGAAGAAACTACAACCCAGTAATCCAAAGGGGGTGGAGCAGGCATCATTGGAAAATTCTGAAAATACCAGTGATCATCACAAGGGGGTAACTCCCTGTTTCTCAAGATTATTCCAAAGATTATAATCTAACTTCATCTTCAGCTAGTTCCTGAAACAGAGTCACTGACCCGGCTAACCTAGATTTTTTTGGCTCTACTCTTCCTGCTAGAGAGGTCTGGATTTATCCGGGTCTTTCATCATGATATTGTGATCTTGGGAAGAAAGTCAAAGGCTTTTTATGATATATTTGTTGTAAACTGGCATGAGACAGACCTTAGCGGGTTGGAGACAAGAGGCCATGATATACTTGTTGTAGAGTGGTGTGAAACAGACCTTGGCGGTTGGAGCCAAGGGCCCCAGGTAAGTGAGAGACAGACATGCCATGCAGAAAGCACTCACATGGAGGCTTTCTTTATTGCGGGGGAAGGGAAAGAGGGGAGAGAGAAAGGGAGTGTGGAGAGAGAGAGACAGAGACTGGTGGGGGCTGGGGAGAAGGGGAAAAGGAGAAGGGAAGAGGAAGGAGAGAAAGCAGGTAGGGTTCTGCCTTTTAAAGAGATGGGGCAGCACATGTGCAGAGACCACACAGCAGGCCAGGGTACTGCTTGCATACTGGGCATGCCTGCAGGTGTGATGCACTCTGCCAAGTCTCCAAGAGGCTGGTCAGGTGTATCTGAATGCCAAAAATAGTGATCTTGAAAGAAATTATTCCTGTAGTTAGTCTTCTGCATTGTTTTCTATTCAGATTATCTGGAAATGGCAACTACATCGGAAAGCTTACTTTTGTTAGGATTTCTATATTAATTAGTATTTAACTTACATATATTAACTTGAGCTTTGCAACAGTCCTGTGAAATAAATAGTATCGCCCTGTCCATTTTATACTCAAACCAGAGTGAAGAGAAAATCAATTATATAAGATATTTTAGTTCTAGAGTGGGCCCCACACCAGACTCTGGCTTCAAAATCAACACTCTTAACCTGCAAGGTCAGGCCTTTTTTTCAGAACCCATGGCCTTGTCCTTGAACTTAAATGTAGCTACCAATAACCTTAAAAATTCTGCCCACTGTAGATTCTCTAACACTGTTCTCAGCTCAGCAGCTGCTTCCACGCTGCTTTTCTGGTGTCCAGATAACTGATCAGACATTTTTCTGGGTTTGTAAGTAAGAGTGTTTGTGGGTGAAATTAACATTTGAATTGGTAGGCAGAGTAAAATAAGTTGTTCTCCTGTTTTGGCTGGGTCTCTGCCCCTTGATTTGAATACCTGAATAGAACAAAATAGCTGAGGTTAAGCAGGAACTTCTGCTTCAAGACTTGAGCTAGGATACCAGCTTTTCCTGCCTTCTGTTTCCAGTTAAAGCATAGTTTTGGATCTCACCAACTGCTGGCTTTCAAGCTCCAGTGCATACCATTGACCCTGCTGGGTCTCCAGCTTCCACTGCAGACATTATAACTGGCTAGCCTTATCGTGAGGAGAGCCAATAAGCCTCTCCTTGTCCTCATATATGTTTTCCTGTGCCTTAATGTTCGTGTATGAATCTGTTCATAGATGAACACATATTTCCATATCTTACATATATGTTCTATTAGTTGTTTCTCTCCAGAAATCTGACTAATACAAAACCCAGTTTTTTCCAATAAGAGAAATTTGTTATATAATATGAAATGTATATGATATTTATAACATATAATATATAAAATAGTATAATATGAAAATTTAGGAAAAGTTTAAAAGGCTATATTATATTTGAAAACAGCAAGAGATAAGAAGTTCTTATAATAAAATAGGTAATGGAAAGACAAGGAAGTAGCATGATGACATTCTGCCACATGAGATTTTTAAATAGAAAGTTGACCTTAAAGTATTGGAAAGTTGTTGTTCAAAAAAATATAAAATATACTACGACAGGAAAAGAGAAGAAAAAAGAAAGAAGATATGACGATGCCAGGGAGACTGAAGAGGGAGCTGTCTGATCATCTCAGATATTAAAGACCAATTTAAAGATGAAAGAACATGAAACTAGACTGTCCTTGAAGAGGGCCTTATGCGACTGAAATAGAAACAAAAGACAAACATGTAATAATTTTTTCCATAAACATTGCATCCAAGTATTTGCTAAAATTGCAACAACAAAATATTGTGTACTGAAAAGGGGTGGGATACTTTCTTTTTAACGATAGGCCTGACAGGGCCAGAGCAGGGCCTGCTTGAGCCCCAAGCTTTAGTGCTTTCTAGAACACAGAGTCGACCTCTGTCTCCTGATCCAGCATGATCTTCTCTTCCCAGCTAAATAGTGGACTGTGTCATGTTACAAAGACCCTGGGAGGAGAACAGGGTCTTTATAGTTGTGGGGTGGACTTCATTGAGCCCCAGCAAGGGACTTGCATTCCAACATTGTTAGAGCTTGCAGTTCCCAAAAGTTACAAACATACTCATATTTAAAGTTCAGCCACTCAGCACTTGTTTAACTACACAGCCTGTTTTTAAGAGCATTTAGACACTGGCATGTATAGGTGACAAATACAAGATAATCTCTTTGGAAACTTGAATCCCAGTGACTGGGCTCGGAATTGAGGATAGGTTCAGATTTAGACAAGAAGTTTCCAAACTGGGAGTCACAGCCCATATCAACTATCCGGTGAACAGTAAACATGAGATTCAGGCTTTGGGATCATGGATTCTTCTCTTTATTTATTCTGCTTTTACAGGTTAGTTTATATTGTCAACTTTATTGAAATGAACTATAGAGATTTTTGGGAAGAGGAAACTTGAGTTAAGGAATTATCACAATCATATTAGCCTATGCTCATGTCTATGAGCAATTATCATGACTGATGATTGCTATGGGAGGACCCATCCTATTGTGGGTGGCACCACTCGTAGGCAAATGGGCCTAGGTTTTTGAGAACTGAGCCAGAGAGAGCAAGTCGTAAATGTCCTACCTCCACGGACCTACTTCAGTTCCTGCCTTGACTTTCCTCCTGATAGACAGTTGCCTGGGTGTCAGCTGAAATAAACCCTTTCCTCTCCAAGTTGCTTTTGCTCAGGATGTTTTATCACAGCAACAGAAAGGAAACTAGAACATTGCTTTAGAGCAGTGGTTCTCAAACTTCCTAACGCTGTGACAATTTAA
>PVIU01020668.1:0-33448 GCA_004026605.1 Ondatra zibethicus
TCCTCTCCTCTCCTCCTCCTCTGTGATAAGAGGCACGGGCATGTTTTTGGTCCCAGCGGTCGCCTGGCTCCCGCCACCCGGTGCCTGGCTAGCTTATACCCGAAATAATTACACAGAAACTGTATTCATTGAAATACTGCCTGGCGCATTAGCTCTAGCCTCTTATTGACTAACTCTCACATATTTGTTTAACCCATTTTTAATAATCTGTGTGTCGCCACAAGTCATGGCTTACCGGGAAAGATTCAGCGTGTCTGATCTGGGTGCTTCATGGCGGGTGGCTCTTTCTCTGACCCTTTCTTCTCTATCCCAGAATTCTGTTCTGTCTACTACACCCACCTAAGGGCTGCCCTATCAAAAGGCCAAGGCAGTCTCTTTATTTAACCAATAAAAGCAACACACAAATACAGAAGACCCTCCTACATCACTCTTCCTCTTCTCCTTCTCCTCTCCTCCTCCTCTTCTCCTCCTCTCCTCCTCTCCTTCTCCTCCTTCTTCTAGAAGATACACACAGCTTAGCACTTCTGTGGGGTGATAGGAGGACAGAGGCAATTGCAGTGGTTGGGAGCTGACCTGACACAAACCAAGGTGGCCATAAGTTTGAGTCCCGCAGAATGCCCAGGTCACGTGGTACAACTTGATGCACCTGTTTCTCAAACCCCACAAGGTATTCTAAAATTTCAGAAAATTATTTCCTCTGGTGGATTCGTATCTGACTTATTTGTGAGGCAACTAACCCCCGTCATAAAATCTAAGGCTCAGGAAAGGATTTTTCCTTCTTCTGACCACTCTGCAGACATTTAGAATTTTTTCTTAACAGAAATATGCTTAAGATGGTGGAAAGTAGTGAGTTATTATTTGGGAATAGGAGCTTTAGTTTATGACACTTTGATGAAAAGAGACTTCATGAGATTGGGCAGGTGGATAAGAATGTTTGCCATGCAAGCATGAGGACATAAGTTCAAATCCCTAGCTTCATGTTAAAACTGGGCGTGGATACAGGCAACTCCAGCACTAGGGATTCTTTGAGCTTACTTTCCAGGCAGCAAAGCAAAGTAGTGCGCTTCCAGCCTAGTGAGAAACCCCGCTTCAGTTTCTGGATCCAGATTTCTGCTCTGGCTCCCTTAGATGATAGGCTATAAGTTGAAATCTGAAATAAACCCTTTCTTCCCCAAAGTGGTTTTTGGTCAGTGTTTTTATCACAGCAACAGAAAGCATGCTAGGACATGAACTAACCTCCATTGTAAAGGATTATTTTATAGGTTTAGTTTGACAGTGTATGATAAGTCTCTTAGCAACTATTGCTTGGCATGTCATCAGAACACAGTAACTCAGCCGCAGATAGATGACTGTTCACTTAGCCACTCATTCTGTGTCTCTAAAGTGTTTAAGAGGGAACTGCTGGCAGCGGCAAAGAACTCAAGCTGGTGAGGCTGGATCCTACCTTGACCCAGTCCTTCGTCGCTATGACCCTCTGAGTCTCAGTTTTTTATTATCATTGACTTCAATTTTCTTCTAGATTGGTCAAGAACTAGGGTAAATGCAAAGTCACTCTGAAGTGCCTCACAGTGGACAAAGTCACTCTGAAGAACCCTTAAGATGTCTTTCCAGTCCCTAGCACTGAGATTACTCTGCATACATTGCTCTTGACCCCTCCACTGAGCTTCATCTCCAGTTGGTCAACTTGCCCTTAAGGCCCAGTTCCTTAGACACTGTAATTCTCCATTACAGAGTTGGGAAGGAGTCAAGGAAGGAGCTGGAAAGACAAGAGTGGAAAAGCTCCTTGGAGCATCCAAAACCCTTTCCCTGGGCACAGGTATTCATTCTCAGTCCCCCAGGACACTGTTACTTGACCGCCCATTCCTAAATTGTTTGAAAAGTGGTTCTGGGTAGCTGGCAGGAAGAGCATAAAAGAGTATATGAGAAGGTGAGACACTGGGTCCCCTTTCGTTCATTTACATTAAGAAAGTCCTGGTGTCTGTAGATTGTTGGCCCTTTTGCCTCTGTTCATCTCTGTTTTCAACACAGATGAAGCTGGTGCTCAACCTTTAAACTCTAACAAATTGGTTGACTCATCATTTATGTCCTCAGTTACTACTTACTTTTAGGAGGATGTTAACTCAGAGCTATGACTTATAATATTAAGTCATAGCTAACCTTCCCAACCTCCATGTGGTATTGTGTTGTGGATACTTTCTGATTAGTCTCACGTGTCATCTTTGCAGCCAGCTATGGAAGAGCTGTGACTACTGAATGAAATGCAGACAAGACTGCTCCAAGGTATGGTTGAGGAGGAGGGTTGTTTTTTTTTTTTTTTAAATCTAGCTATGAAAGTGAGTATAGCCAGAGGCACCTGGAAGAGTCCAGAGCAGGAAGAGGAAGTAGTAGCCTAAGCACAGCCAGTAGACTGCACCAGGCCATATGTTGGGGGGGGCGGCAAGAGAGGACAAGAAGAGAGAGGGAACAATGGAATCAGAGGGAGTAGCCCAAGAGACACACTGCCCAAACTGAAGTTCTGTAGGAATTAGAAACTGGGGAAGAGAAGCCCATGGGCTAGAGGTGCTTTGGCGAGAGGGTGGGGAGCAGCACTGAGAGGAGCGAGGAGGCCAGCACGCAACTCTGTAACAGGTGCTTGCTGAGGGGCCAGAGGCAGCGTGCACTCTGGTGGGCTAATAGGCACCACTGTTAGCCATTTGGCCTGAGTTTCTTTTGGACCTGATAAACTACTTCATCTTACAGATATGGAAAATGAGACGTGAAGAATTTTAGTAAATTGCTCTTTGTGGGAGGGCGAGAAGTGGCAGAGGGCTAGAAGCAGAGGTCCTTCAGCATTCCTAGGAGTAAGGCCCCTAATGAGCTGCACTATGCTAGCTACAGAAGGCCTCTGTCTCCTGTCAGGACTTGCTTCAGCCAAGGTGGTTGAAGGGAATTTGCTGGGGCCACTATGAGTGTGGACTCACTGTGCTATGGATGCTGAAGCAGCATCTGATCTACCACCTGATATCACCAGCAACAGGCTCTACTTCCCCAAAAGTCAAATGCCCCGGCTTCCCGTAGAAACACTCACAGCTCCCCTGCCTGTGTTGAGGGCTGCTTTGAAGAATCTCTGGAGGCTGTACTTCCAGAGACGGACTCCAGAGAGCAGAGTGGGCTTTCAAGTTACAGGAGACAGATCTCTCTAGACTTCTTGGGCAGGCAGTCCAAGGCCTAGAGAACAGGGTAAGGCAAAGCATGGCTGTGGCTTCTCAGTGAACTCATGTGCTTGGAGGTTGGGAGTGGGGAACATGTCTATACTCATCTCCATGGCAATGCTTGCTACAGGGCTCTGGCTTACGGGTTGTCTACAGGCATGCCTGTGGCTCAGTCTAGAACTTTGGAGAGAATGAACAGGTACATTGGACACTAGCTGTCTAGCCCTGGGCAAGTTATTTATCCATTGCGTCTCTGCTTCCTTGGATGTGGCAACGAGAATGTACCTTCGAGTGTTGTGCTGCAGAGTATATTGATGAGCCAGAAGGTGCATGCCTGCTTAATCAATGGTAGTATGAGTGACTGTTGGCCACTGTGCTGAATTACAAGACTTTTAGAACTTACTTGACAGATAAGAAGATTATGTTTCAGGGAGGTGATGTGGCTAACCCAGGATATTTGAAAGCTGAAGGTTAGGGCCCCCTTTCAACCCCAGTGACCTATATCTGCCTTGGACCATGGGTCAATGGTGTGACATCTACAAGCCTCAAAGTACAGTGATAAAGTTAACCACTCAGAGATCAGCCTAGAATTTCTATAGCTCAGAGACAAGGGTATTTTATATGATTTTCATCACAGCAAGGACAAAATATATATATAAAATAAAAAATGGCCAGCATCTTCTGTTAGGGGAAGGGACTAGTAAATTAAACAAAGAGAAACTTTATTTCCATTCTTTAACCAAATAAGTTTTAAAGATTTATTTTGTATGTGTGCCTGGGTTCCAATTGACTATTACTTTTGAGTCTGGTGGTCTTCTGGGAAGTATCCTCATCCCCATGCGATAGCGGATGATGACAGTAGCATCTATGTCATAGCCTTTCTTTTAATTAAGGTAAGGCTAAATAGAATGCACTCCATGGGGCAGTCAGAACAGCGACTGATAGACTGGAGGAACTCCATGACAGCCTGTACCATCATTAAGACAATCTAAGCAAGATTTAGAGAGCTCCATCACTGACAGCCAAAGATACAAGCAGATTAAGCAGATTGCTCTTCCTAGTTGTTACCAGCTGCGGGTCATGAATGGCGGTTCAGTCTGGAACTTCCAGAAGCCAGCCCCCATGTTGTGTCTGTTTCCTGCTGCAAGTCATTTCTTCCTCAGGCCCAGTGCTCTGCCCAATGGGATTCTCCACAGTAGCTGTTCCCTAGAACTGAATGTTCCACTCATCACTGAGGCAGGGCTGCGGTGGACTGCAGAGTGGATGGCTCAACACTGCTGGGTCACAGAGTCTAAGGAAAGGAAGGACATGGAGCTTTGAAGAATGCACAGCCAGGTGAGACTTCACCAGTGCCTTTCTCAGTTAAGGGGTGGGGCATTCTAAGGAACCTTTTAGAAAAGATTTTAGAAAATTTTTGATGGGATGGTTATATCTCAAGAGAACTTGATTATAGCTGATTCTGAATTGGTCGCTTAGTGCATCTCTGCCTTAATTTCATATGAAAGTAGAAATTAAGAATATGAGCCTCACTAGGGCTTTATCTGTTTTTTATATTTATTTTATTTGGAGGCAGAGCATAAGCAAACCATGCCACATTTGTAGAGGACAACTTGCAGGAGTTGGTGCTCCCCTTCTTCCACGTGGATTCTTGGAGCTTACCCATTGAACCATCTCACTGTATTTCTATTTTGATTGTGTGTTGAAGGCCAGAGGACAACCAAAGGTGTTACTTCTCATGTGCCATTCACCTATTATTATTATTATTATTAATGGTTGTTGAGACAGGATGTCACTATTGTTGCTCTGACTATCTTGGAACTCACTATGTAAATCAGACTAGCCTTGAACTTGCAGAGATCTGCCTTCCTTCCGCCTCCAAGTGCTGGGATTGAAGATGTGTGCCACCACACCCAGATCTTTTTCATTTTTTTTTAGGACCAGGTCTCTCATTGACTCTCTCAGTGGCCTAGTACCTGCCAAGTAAAGCTGTGCCATCAAAACTGCAATGTTCTGTAAGTGTTCATTCTCTCTCTCTCTCTCTCTCTCGTGTATGTGTCCCTCCTTTTCTTTGGGTTTTTCATATTATCCACCTAATAAGCTACTGGTGAGCTAGGAGGCCCAGAAGTCCTCTCCTCTCCATCATTTCAGTCCTATACACACCTTTTGACTGCATCCCGGGGAGAAGAGATTGACACACCACTTGCAATAGGCGGAACATCATGAAAGACAAAAGGGAGTGTCTGGGTGATCCATCTCCACAGTCAGCTTAGGAAGGAGACAGTTTACAGATGATAGATTCATGAACAAAGGCCATTTTACTTTGAGAGCAAACTTCTTGGGAGCTGGTAGCCGAAGAAAGATGAGTCATCTGTTCTCAGTAATCACCTAAATCCATCAGTATCTGTCCACTTGGCTTCTAGTTCAGTTCTGTGGTTGCCACTTACAATGGGCAGGATGTTGTCGTCACCATCATCACCATCGTAATCATAGTCATCATCTGTCACTGTTGTCATGCCATTGTAGAGATTGTTTTTATCTAGTTCTCATGGCATCGCAGCAAGGCCAGTACTAGTTTACATATAGGTAAACTGAGTCACAGGTAGAAGTGCATCATGTTATCAAGTTACATACCTGGTAAATGAGAATTCATGGAAGTCTTACTCAAACCTAAATTTCTTTGTATGTCTTCCTTGTCTCTCCCCATTCAGACAAAAGGGCATTAAAGGCCTGAGAGAGGGAGGAAGGAAAGAAGAAAGGGAGGAAAAGAGGGAGGGAGAGAAGCGTTTAACATGAAAATCATCTTAGTCCTGCACAAGCCAGTAGGATAGACTCTATGTGTAGACCAAATGCAGTAGCCATTTTATGTTATGGCTTAGCAAGTACCTGTCATATTGAGCAACATAGCCATAGAACACGCCCCTTTCTGTAGAATGTTCTATTGCATAGTATGACTAGAATTTAATATTTAACTTTTTTCCTTTGAAGGTAAAATGAGCACAAAATACAATGTACAAATTTAGGCAAAAATTTTTTTTCTATCACTCCAGAAAGAACCCTCAAGCCCAGCCCAGTGTCAGTGTCCGCCCTCCTCTCCAGAGGCATCTGTTACTTTACTTTAGTGTGTATGTATATGGCATATGTATATATTTGTGTATGTGTGTGTATGCACATGTACATGAGTGCACTGAGGCCAGGCGTCAATGTCATGTGGTTTTCTCAAAATAGCGTTCCAACTTAGTTTTTGAGACAGGATCTTTCAGAAGAGTTGTATTTCACTCATTGGCTAGGTTGGCTGACTAATGAGTTCCAGGGATCCACCAGTCTCTGTTCCTTTCTTGCTCCCTCCTGACACCCCTTCCCCACCCTTCCCACTCCCACTTTACTGAGTGTACAGCCATAGGCTACTATCACACTGTGGTGATTTGAAAGAAAATGCCCCTCAAAGGGAGTGGCCTTGTTAGAGTAGGTGTGATCTTGTTGGAGGAAGTGTGTCACTGTGGAGGCGGGCTTTGAGGTCTCATGTATGCTCAAGCCAGTGAGACAGATTATTTCCTGTTGCCCACAAGTCAAGATGTAAGAACTCTCAGTTCCTTCTCTAGCACTGTGTCTGCCTGCATGCTGTCTTACTTACCGCCATGACAACAATGGACTAAACCTCCGAACTGTGAGCTGCCACCACAATGAAATGTTTTCCTTTATAAGAGTTGCCGTGGTCATGGTGGCTCTTCACAGTAATAGAAACCCTAATGAAGACACACACCAGTTTTTATTCAGGTGCTGGAGTTCTGAACTCAGGTCCTCACCCTATACAGTAGGCACTTTACTGATGACTCTGTCTCTTCAAGCACCCTGAATTCTAAAATCTTAAAATTAGTTTTGACCACTTATGAAGGACTTTGAATAGCATCACCAAGGTCCCCTGAAAGCAGGTACCCTTTTTCATTTTTGTTGGGAGTACAAGAAAGTCTTATTTTGTCTCTTCTTAGCTCACTGATAGTCATATGTCCAATGAGTGGCACTTCTGGCCCTGAACATCTAAGGAAGGTGTACCTTTGGAGTCAAACCACTTCCATCTCCCTTTGCTTAGATTTGGCTATTTATGCTTCAGCTGGATGTATTTCTAATGTGTCCTTTTCTCAGCTTGTCTGCTCGGTGCTCTCAAGGCAGGCTTTCTTCCACCCATTGCAGCAGGGCTGGGTGAGTGAGGGTGGTCAAGGAGCGCAGAGGCTGCTCCCTCTAAAGACTATTCCTGAGACACCACCTAAAGCCCTGCCATCAGCTTTACTATAGCGAAATCCTCGAGGCCATCAACTTAGAAAAGGCTTGCTTGGCTCACATCTTTGGGTGGCCTAGTCCATGACGGGTTGGCTCTGCTGCTTTGAACCTGTGGTGAGGCAGCTCATCACGGTGGAAACAGATCACTTCATTAACTACAAACCAAAAGAGAGGAAGAGGAGGGGGCTTGGCTCTGCTCCCAATAACCTGAAGATCTCTATATCACTTATCAATAGTGCCACACTAGTAAGTCTTTACCACATTTGTCTTTGTAGACATTCAGCATCCAATCAATAGCACAGACCTACCCTGATGGGTTGCTGATAACCCTGATGTTACAGTGCATTACAGAAGATTCAGATCAAGCCTGAACAGCAAATCAAGAGACTGTAGGCTTCTTTTAGCTTAAAATTCTGAAAAGGGTGGGGTTAGAGAGATGTCTTAGGCAGTAAAGTATGTGCTACACAAGCGTAAGGACCTGAGTTTGGAGCCCTGGAACCCATATCAAAACAGGGTGTGGCCATGCACATCTGTAACCCATCACTAAGGAGGACAGGGGCAGGCAGATCCCCAGAGCTCCCTGATCAGTCAATGTAGTCAGTCGATGAGCTCTGGGTTTGAGGAGAAATACTGTTTCAAAAGATAAGGTAGAAAGTGATAATGGAAGACACATGATGTCAAGATCTGGCTTTCACCTTCACACACACACACACACACAAACACACACATGCACACACAGACACACACAACTCTCAACACACAAATGCATGCACACACATGCACTGTGCCCCCCACCAACACACACAAAAAAAAACATTGTGGAAAGGTATACCCAGTCACTTTCTAGTATTTGCTCCAGTAAGTTAAGAAAAGGTTCAAGCACAAAAAATGAAGTACAACTTTGTAGCTGGACTCAGAAAATTGCCAGGTACCCATAGTCTATCATAGACGGCCTTTTCCCTTGCCTGTCATCTGCAGGAGCAGCCACAGAAGACATCCCTGTGCTGAGAGCCTTGAAGACAGGGATTGTGACTGCCGTGACTCTCTGACCTGGTGACAATGGCCTTAGACAGGGGCCTCTGTCTCCACCATGGTCAGCAGTGGTTCCAGGGAAGCAAGAAAGGTAGTTGTTTGGTTAAACAGCTGGTGCTGGTTCACACATTGACAGTCTGACCCACAGTAGTTTATTTTAGGTATATTTAAGCATAGCAAAAAATTTCTTGGTGAAAATTAACTTAATCCCATGTGCACAATAAAAATTATAATATGACTGCATTGAAATTCTTTGTAAAGTATGTATGACATCTTCCTTAAGACAGGTTCTATAAATTGATAAGCTCATAATAGGGATCTGAAGGAGGACTTGGTGTGATCTCTGGTCTTGGCCATACATATAGTGCAAAAGTCACTAGGCTACTAATGGCTTTTGCTCTCAGCCTTCTGAGCAGATAACAGGTTATGCATCCCTTCTTTTGAAGGAACAACCTTGTGTGTTTAACATTCCTGGTTCCCCTCATGCTTATTTGAGCACAAGGACTGCTGTGCTTGCCACAGCTTTAACTGCTTTCAAGTGGGTGAGGGAAGAGTACTGCCCAGATGGAGGTAGGGGCAGCGGGCAAGGATAAATGTCATAGCTTAAGCCTGGAGACACCCTGAGCCGTCAAAACGGATGGAACATGGCTTCAGTGCCCAGTGGGATACGGCTCATCTGCAAATCCTGGAGTCTACTGTGCCCCCTGCCTGTAGTTTGCTCACTTTAATGTGCATTGATTGGATTGGCAGATGGTCAGGATGAAAGCAAAAGACACAGAGCAGCTGAGGACTCTGCAGCTAGGAAGGAGGAATCCCAGAGGAGTGCAGCTGGGAGAGAGACTCCAGGGGCTGCTAGAGATAATAGGCAGGACCTCTGAGGTTGATGGGAAAGAAATACGTGAAACGGGGCAGGGTCTAGAGAGTCACCTGGTACCAGAGGACTACAGACACTTTTGAAAATGCAAGTTAATTGTTTGCAAGGCCAGAAAGTGATGGGCATTCTTCTCATGAGACAGATGACTCAAGGGAGCCCTTGCAGGTCCACTGCACAGGGCCATGTGTGTGGCATGTAGCAGAGAAAAGCAGGGCCTAGCCCTGGACTCAAACATACTTCTGTACCAGAGCTATACTTGATATTTTTTATGTCAACCTGACATAGGCTAGAGTCATTTGGAAAGAAGGAACTTCAATTAAGAAGTCCCCCCCCTCCACATACCAGATTAGCCTGTGGCATAATTTTCTTGATAAAGTGGGAGGGCCCAGCTCACTGTGGGGAATGTCACCTTTTGGCTAGTAGTCCTGGGTGCCATGAGAAAGCAGGCTGAGCTAAGCATGCAGAGCAGCCAGTGAGCAGTGCCCTCCACGGCTTCTGCTTCAGCTCCTGCCTCCAGGTTCCTGTCTTGAGCTCCTTTCCTGAATGATGGATCTACAAACTAGAAGAAAAGTGAAGTTAACTTCCCCCCTCCACTTGGTTTTTAGGTGTGTTAGAAACCTCTATTAAAGCAAAGGCTCACACAGAAAATTAGTGCTTTGAATAAAAATGGCCCCCATAGGTCCATAGGGAGTCACACTTTTAGGAGCTGTGGCCCTGTTGGAGTAGGTGTGGCTTTGTTGGAGGAGGAGGTGTGTCACTAGGGGGTAGGATTTGAAGTCTCAAGCTCAGGCCAGGCCCTGTGGCTCACTTGATCTTCCTGCAGCCTGCAGATTCAAATGTAGAACTCCCAGCTACCTCTCCAAACCATCATTCTTGAACCAAGTTGGGAGGAACATTAGAGCTGCTGAAGACCCTAGTAGTCCTCAAACCAGAGGCCATGCTGTGTAGCTGGAGAAACTATAGGCTGCAGGGTGACGGGGATCTAAAGAGCAAGTTGTCTAATGGCGACTTGGCATGGTGTGGTGGCTAATCTTTGCTGCCTTGATATACCTGGGAAGAGGGAAGCTTAGCTGAAGAACTGCCTTTATCAGATTGGCCTGTGGCCACGTCTGCGAGGCATTTCCTTAATTGCTAACTGATAGAGGAGGGCCCAGCCCACTGTGGACTGTACTGTCTCTTGGCAGGTGGGCTTGGGGTGTATGAGAAAGGCAGCTGAACAAGCCAATCAGCAGCACTGCTCCTCCACGGCTGGAGTTCCTAGGATGGCTTTTCTAGATGACAGTTTGTAATCTGTAAAATGAAAAGAACCTCCCCACAAGTTGCTATTGGTCATGGAATTTATCACAGAAACAGAGAAAACAAATCAGAACCCATGGTTTTCACACATGGAATCACACAGGAAGGGGCTATACACCTCTCAGCTCATTCCTGACTGTACTAATGGTCTTAGGACAGTCTTATTTGGAAAAGATCCCTCATGCAGAGGGATTTATTCCTGGTTTTTTTTTTTTTTGCTTTTTAAAATTGATTTTATTGAGCTATACATTTTCCTCTGCTTCCCTCCCCACCTCTCCCTTCCCCATCTACCCTCTCCCATGGAGAGTAAACCTAGACCCACAATCCCCAAAGACAAGTTGGAGCATTGAAGCCACAGTAAGGCAGTTTCAGTTGCTGTGCATGTGGGAAGATCCACTGCTGAGAAAGGATCTTCCAAATAAAGCTTCCTGAGATCATCAGAAGAGTTGGAAATGACCCGAGGGGTAAGCACCCTCTCCTCATGTGACCCATTAACTGCTGCGTGGTCACCATCCCTATTCACCAATGGACCACAGTATGTCCTTCACGCTGTAGTCCCTCACCCCATCTGGCTGTAAAATATGACTTTTGATTGGGTTGCACGGCTGCCAGCATTTGCAGCTCTAACATATTTTACCCAGCTTGACCCAGGGAGTCTCCTCTTCCCGATGAAGGCATGAACCTTCATCTGCTGTGACGGGTGAGTTAATGCATGGCGCCGCCATCCACTTCTTCCACCCAGATCACCTGCTTGCTGCCAAACAGGAAAAGCCTGCTTCCCTGTTGAGCATAGGCCGTCAGACTTTCTGAAGTCTTTCTGTTTACCCCACGTTCCTCGCTTCAGTCTTGCCCCATTGGGAGCCTCACGGAGGATAACTGTCAGTTTGAGAAATAGGATTCCATTAAAGGATTACCGTCTGTCTCCTTACTCAGGCTGTGAGATGTGGTCTGGTCTGATTTGATTTGGGTCTGGGCCACTTTCTAAGGCATGGGGAAGGGAGTATCCATTTATCACTGAGTGTGAGATGATCAGAAAGCCAGTTTCATTTGGGGCTTTGTATATAACTTGGCACCGTGTTCTGAAATGTTCCCACAGGCAGGGGGTCAGCAGGGGAGACATCCGAGTTAAGCACATCACCTGTGCCTGGGTCCAGCAACATCTGGCCTGAAGCAAGTTCATGTTGTGAAAATGAGGCTGGAGGTGCAAAAGGTAAATTAGTAGGTGATTATGTGCTGTGTATGGAACCATTACTGTAAGGAATCCTTTAAGCAGGCATCCCTGGTCCCTCACCCCCATCCCCCAGGTGTGGTAAGGACTTGGTAAGAGGACTGGGTTCCCACCAGATGTGTTTCTAGGATGGGATTCCTTTTTAAATTGAAATTTGCTTTTTGTTTATACAGCTTGATCCCTTTCTAGCCTTTAAAAATTATTTTTAGTTTTTGTATATGTGTGTTTTTGCCTGCATGTGTGTATGTGTAATGATGTGTGCCTGTGGATGCAAGGAAAGGGCACCAGATACTTTGGAATTGGAGTCCTGAGTTGTGAACCACCATGTAGGTGCTGGGAATGTCAATCCTAAGTCCCCTGTAAGAGCAGCAAGTACTGTATAACCATGCAGGTATCTCTCTACCCCTTTGCCCTCCCTCCCCGCCTTTCCCTTCCTGTCTCTTCCCACTCTTTTATAGAAAAGAAAGTTTACAATATGCGCCCTTTGTATCTTGTTTCTTTCACTTAGTCATGATGAGGTTCACCCCTCCATCAGCATTCCATTCGATTGTATGGCCAAAGAGTCACATTCCTTTGTATGATATGTCAGGGATTTTCATTTGTTCATTGACATTTTGATAGCTTCCTGATTGTGGAATGACACTGTCATTTGTATTTGTGCTCACATCTCCATGTATGAGAAATCTGTGTTTTCGTTTCTTTGGGAAACGTACCCAGGAATGGAATTGCTAAGTCATAGAGTAATTCTGTGTTTAACTTAAAACAAACAAACAAGCATACCTCAGAACTTTGGGAAATCATTCTTCACAGCACTTACATGCACCATTCTACCAGAATGCAGCTGAGGGTTTCAATCTCTCCCCTTCCTTGTGACACTTCTTCATCCATCTTGTTACCTACTCATCCCACTGTCTGGGAAGACAGGTCTTCTTGTGGATTTGATTTGCATTTCCCCAGTAGCAACTTGGTCTTCTCTCCAACTCTCTTAATCCCCAGTCTCTGCTTTATCCACACATCGAAGGACAGAGATGAAGAGCTCTAGTCTGGAGGAAAGAAATTGTGCAGTGTTACCTCCTGACCAAGGGGAAAAATGCTTTCTTAGGTTCATAGTGTGAACATTACATTTAATGTAATTTAATTTAGGTGATACAAAACATCTTGGCCCTAATAGACTTAGAAAGGCAGAGAAGATGTCATAGAAATTTGGACCCAGCTCATTTAAGATACAACAGTGAAAAATGAAGCAAAAAACCATGCTCCAGTATCCCTACCCTTGCCTAAACTTTCCAATGGTTTGAATAGTACTAGATCTTATATATGCTATGGTTTCTCCCATGGTAAAGTTTAATTTGTAAATCAGACATAGTAAGAAATTAATAACAATATCTAATAATAGAAAGTTATGATCATATCATGAAATCATATGTGAACATACATGGTCCCTCATCTCTCTTAGAGTATCTTTGTATACTGTACTTGCCCCTGTTCCCTATCTTGGGAGAATGTAAGGTGAGTGGAAGCTTACACGATGTAATGGAGGTGAATGATGTGTGCACTGTGACTTGGCTGCTGCAGAAGGGTCGCTGGAACAGAAGCACTGCGATACCAGGACAGTCGATCTGAAAACTGGGCTCCTAAGTAAGTATATATAGCAAGAACAAGTTAAGGGATTATGCAGGTCTTGAGCAGGATAGAGCTGGATGGCTCATGCCACTTAAAACAACACACAACTTACAATCTGTGAATTATTTATTTCTGGAATTTTCTATTTATTATTTCCAGACTGCAGTTGACTACTGGTAGTCATGGGAAGAATAGGAAGCATGGAAAGTAACATTTCAAGTAAGGAGGACTCACATTATCCGATGGATGGTGCATCTACTGCTGATGATGTCAATAAGCATCGTGTCATGATGTTGATGATGTAAATAACTACATTGATTCTGACGGGCTCATCCTTCCACTTCCCCCTTTCATCTATTCCTGAAAAGCTGATGTACAGCCAGCTCTGGTTGGTTTGGTGTGGTCTCTCAGTATAGTTAAGGCAAAATCAGCACTGAGTCTAAGGCTGTCCTGGGTAATTGTAACTCACACAACAATTGCATTTCATTACTTTACAAGCAAAAATTTCAAGAGAGCAAGTAACATTTTTTAATCTTTGAATCCTTAGTGCTTGGATTATAGTAAATGCTTGTTGGAGGTCCACATATATGCATGCACACATTCATCTACTTATACATCTATAAATAAAGCATCCATATATCCTGCCACCAATGCATCTATCTATCCATCTTTCTATTCATCCACCCAGGCAAGTATTTAACCATCCATCCATCCATCCATCCATCCATCCACCCGTCCATCCATCACCCATCCACCTATTTATCCATGCATCAATCCATCTGTGCATACACACACACACACACACACACACACACACACACACACACACACCATCATCATCATCATCCATTTCCACGTGTCTTCTTTAGAAAGCTAGATTGTGAAGCCAGGTATAAAACTGTAGCACTCATGTGCCCGATCAGTACATCACAGGCCCCATCTATGTGAATTTTGCATGAATTGATGCTTTGTGTTCCAAGGTTGGCTGGCACAAAATTTATTCAAAAGGTCCATTGTGCTAGTGTGAGCCTGAGATATCAGGTTTGGCAACAAGCTAGCCAGACCATCAGAGTAAAGCCAAGAAAAGTCTTTGGGGACTCACTAGGTTGTCTTTATTCGGTGTGAACCATTACTTTATTCCCTTGAACTTCGGTCCCTCCTTCAGCCCTCTTGCTTCCTTTCTTCTAAGAGACTGTGTCCATACCCATTGCTGCAGTATTGAACAGCTGTGTGACTGCTTGGAGGCTTTTAAAAACAGAAGCCAGAAGAACTTCTGGGAGTCAGGAGCCAGGACGCCACAGAAGGTGTAATTTGTCTTGTAAGAGTTAATATATTGGATGCACTGTCCTTGATGTGGGGATGTTGAGAGGTGGTGGGACCTTTAAGGAGTAAGGCCTCACCGGGCAGTGGTAGCACTTGTCTTTAATCCTAGAACTAGGAAGGCAGAGGTAGGCAGATGTCTGTGAGTTCAGGGCTAGCCTGGTTTACAGAGCTAGTTCCAGGACAACCAGGGCTGTTACACAGAGAAACCCTGTCTCGAAAAACCAAAAAAAAAAATCTTTAATTTTTTTAAAGGAATAAGGCCTAGAGGGAACTCACTGATTCCCCCTTCCTGCCCATTTCCTGTCTTTCAATGATATTGCTCATTCTCCAATGGGCCACCATTGAGATGACACCTACTATGAGGGTTTCACAGTGCTATGTCCTTGAACACTCAGAACTGTAAGTTAAGTAAGCTTTTTTTAAAAAAATAAAATAAAACAAAGTACCCATCCCAGATATATGCAATAGAAGCAGAAAAGTTACTGTTATGCAAGAACCCTTAGTATTAAGCTCCTTGACCACTAAAGCTTTCAACTAAGCTGCAAAAAGAGAGTTGGTTTAACTTATTTATGGTTGTAGCTATCTATCATCTAAGCTATGGAGGTATGTGCAGTGAATCTCCAGGATATATTTGCTGAATGATAAGTAGATCCATCTCGTCATTTCATTTACAAAAGAAGGTTAACTTTTTTATTTTTAATTATGTATATGTTTGTGTGGTGGTTTGAATAAAATGGCTCTCATGGGCCTATAGGGAGTGGTACTATTAGGAGGCATGGCCTTGTAGTAGGTGTGGCCTTGTTGGAGGAGCTATGAAACTGGAGGTCGGAGTGGGCTTTGAGGTTTCAGAAGCTCAAGCCAGGCCTAGTGGTTTACTGCATCCTCCTGATGCCTTTAGATCCAGATATAGAGCTCTCGGCTACCTCTCTAGCACCATGGCTGCCTGCTTGTTGCCCTGCTTCCCACCACGACAATAATGGACTAAACCTCTGAACTGTAAGCCACCCCCAGTTAAATGTTTTCCTTTATAAGAGTTTCCATGGTCATGGTGTTTCTTCACAGCAATAAAACCTGAACTAATACAGTTTAAGTATCTCTGTGTGTATGCATCTGGAAGTGCAGGTGCTGCTACAGACCAGAAGAGGGTGTTTGATTTCCTGGGGCTGGAGTTACAGGTCATTATTTGGGTGCTAGAACTTGAACTCAAGTCTTCTGCAAGAGTAGTGCATACTCTTTTTTTTTAAAATATTTTTTTATGGTTTATTTAACTTTATTTTATGTGCATTGGTGTGAAGGTGTCAGATCACCTGCTACTGGATCTTCAGGCAGTTGTGAGCTGCCACGTGGGTGCTGGGAATTGAACCTGGCTCCTCTAGAAGAGCAGTCAGTGCTCTTAACCACTGAGCCATCTCTCCAGCCCCGAGTAGTGCATACTCTCAACCCCAAAGTCTTCTTTCTAGTTCTTTGCAGTTTGCAGCAAGGAACCAATAAGGCTCAGCAAAGGAAAATAACTTGGCTTAAGCTATTATTTATAACCAACAAATGTGAGAGCCAGGGAACCAGACCAGGCCTCTGCTGTGAATGTTAGAGGTAGGGTTCTTTCTGTGGCATCAGGTGGCCAGTATCCATGGGATGCTTCTCCTGCACCAAATCCCTGCCCTCCCTTGGCCCCAAGCTCCAGGCATATCTGCTAATTATTAATCCAAAACAGATAGCTGAGAGGCAGAGAGGAGCCAGCTACCCTTTACAGTATGAAATGCTTTCATGGGAGGAGAGGAAGCAAAGGAGGGGATGGTGACAATAATAGTAAGGCTTATGATTTATTGAAGACCACCAACTAGCCAGACACTGCAGGCAGCCTCTTTGCATTTGCTGTTTTTGATTATTCAGCTCTCTCATGATATATTAGTCACCATGGACAAATGGTTCTGGATGCTACTTTAACCAACCAAAGCAATCAATCAATCACTTAATCAATCAATCAATCAATCAATCAAAACTTTCTATATATAATGAAACAAAACTGTGGGATGGGCCAGATACCTTAGACTTTAATATTTGCCCTCAGATTTTTCTCCATGGAACAAAAAAAATCACAGTGCAGTCTGTTATATTCACTGGAAATGTGTGTTCTCTTTTATGTTCTTTGGAACCATCCTGGGAGAGAGTTGGGGACTGCATTAGAGGGGCATGGCCATGTGTCTCCATCCCAGGCAAGTGACTTTGAGCATAGAGGATAAACAGCACTGCCATACCTGGCCCATTGGGACTTCCAATTACCTCTTCTCCATGGTGCCCCGGGGCCGGGTTATGTGAGCCTGGCCTCTGATATAGAGATGAGAACTTCTTGTTTTAGACTGTTAATTCAACTTTTTTATTTTAGGTCTTTTTATTTAGTAATTAAAACATAGCCCTTTTGAATATATATTCTATATACTGTTTAAAAAAGATTTATATATTTACTGTTTTATGTGTATGTATGTGTCCTTGCATGAGTTTATGTACACCACGAGAATGCCCACAGAAGCCGGAAGAGGACATCTAATCCCCTAGAACTGGAGTTACAGGCAATTGTGAGCAGCTGTGTGTGTGTTGGCAACTGAACTAGGGTCCTCTGCAAGAGCAGTAAGCCCTGCTACCTACTCTTTCCAATCCCATTGGATTTATATTCTAGATATATTTAGTATTTGCTTTAGACACTTCCTATATTATTACTAGTTTTACCTATCAGCTAACGTTTTAAAACATGATCAATATTTTAGTGATTTGTGAGTTTTATGATATATTTTGAGAGACCCACTATCTGAAGATTATTTCAAAAAGCTTTATGTGGAACTCTTTTTCATGGTGCTATGTATCGACAAATGCAGAGGCTTAAGCATGCTAGACAAGAACTCTAGTACTGAGCTGCATCCCCGTCCCCTCCTCTAGGTAGTTGGTTTGTTTCAGTGTGTGTGTGTGTGTGTGTGTGTGTGTGTGTGTGTGTGTGTGTGTGTGTGTATACACTATATGCATGTGGGTACCCATCAAGGCCAGAAGAGGGCATCAGATCTCTTGGAGCCAGAGTGACAGATGGTTCTAAGGCCCAGACTTGGGTACCAGGAGCCAAACTTAGAGGTCTTCTGCAGGAGCTGGAGCCACTCTTACCTAGCCATTTGCCAGGCTCAAGAACTTAAAAAAATATATGGTTTACATTTAAAACTTTTAGTCCATCTGAAACTTATCTTGATGTAACTTGTGAAGTTGGCTTTCAACTTAGTCCCTTATCACATTTCAATTGCACATATTGGATGATCTTTCAAAATGACTGTTTTGAGCCACACCTGTATAGCAGATAAATTTCAGTGTGTATCTAAGCTTACCTCTGGGCTCTGTTCTGCTCCATGACTGTTGGTCTATAAGGCACCAAACTGTTTTAATTATTGTAAGTTTAGGACAAATACATTTGGCAATCTGAAAGGACTCCACTCTTCATTTTTCTACATAATCTTCCAAGCTACTTTCATTTACCTGTTTTTTTTCCCAGATAAACTACAGAGTAAGTTGTTTAGTCAAAAGAAATTGTGCTGATAGTTTGGTCAGAATTTCTTTGAATGAAAACTTAAAATTTCTACAACATTGAGACTTTGTATCCGAGAGCATGTATTTTTTAACCTATTCAAGCATTATTGAAATTTTTAAGCAGAGGCTTAACATTGCTGTCTTTTCAGAGAGATCTTGCACTGTACTTGTAAATTTATTCTTATTTTTTAAAAAAAAAAACCTTTTTATTCTTACTACAAATGACATTTTTTTTTCTTCCAGGATATTCGCTTAATCCTCTGTGGTTTGTATAAGAAGCTACTCAAATGAATTTTCCTTTTGCTCCTAAAGTTTTTTGGGCTTATAATCAAATCATAGCAAGTCAGATTAAATTTGCTTCCTCTTTTAAAATACACTTTCCTCTCATTTCTCCCTGTCTAATTGCATTGGCTTGTGCTTCCAGAACAATGCTGACATTGGTGCTGGTTGCTGTCAAACCCTTTCAGTGGAGGGGGGAGTGTGCTGCTACAGGAGGCCCATGGGGAAAGGCAGTGAGCCTAGCCTGGAAGGTCTTCCCTGAGAGCTGGACAGATGGCTCAACAGTTAAGAGCACTTGTAGAGGACCTGAGCTGGGCTGCCAGAACCAACAATGTGGTCCACAACCACCTGTAACTCTAGTTCCAGGGGATCTGATACTCTCTTCTAGCCTTTGTGGGCACTGAATGCATGTGATATGTGACTATCCTTTCAAGTACATACACATACACATAAAATCAATACACAAATTAATCTTTTTAAAAATTTAGTTTTATGTATACAATTTTGCCTGCATGTATGTATGAGTACCATGTATGTAAAGTGCCAGCAGAAGACAAGTTACCAGATACCCAAGAACTGGCTTTATGTACAGTTGTGAGCTACCATGTAAGTGCCGGAATTGAACCTGGGTCCACCTGAAGAGAGCCAGTGTTCTTAACCACTGAGACTTCCCTACAGAAAACAAATATTTCCTTTTAAAAAGGTTTTCCTTGCACCCTTGCCCTGTCTTACACACAGTCTGTGACCCTCACCTGCAGCTGTGCACCCGTGTCCCTAAGAACTACATCCAAGAGTCCAACAACTGTAGGTTGAAAATGGTCTTATGAAGAAGTATTAAGTCGGCACAAATCAATAACCAAGCCAGCTCAATAGGAACGGGTATTTTTAATGAATGAAAAGAGGGGAAACTCACGCTACTCACGCCAAAGTCCTATCTGTCCATCAGACACCGCATGGAGAGAGAGCACATCTGTGTTCTCTCGATTTTCTACCTGGGGTCCAAGTGGCCACACCCCAACTTGATGTGATTGGTTAATGGCTTTTCCCCCATCAGTCTTAAAACGTTGTTCCTGTATTGAATGCAGACGTTGTCTTGTCCTTTCGTTTTTACAGCATTTATGTTTCTGGGCACCATAAACTATCTAGACATGACTTCAAGAATACAGGTTCTGTGCCTACACACTGCACCATGTTATAGGGAACTTCAACACTCAAGGTTTCGATGTTCACAGAAAGTTCTGGAGCAATGGGAGGCCCCCCCATGAGCACTGAGGAAGGCCAGATTTTCTTCCTCATTATATTAATTATAATAATTAACATCCACTTCCCTGACAAGGATTATGGGAGCCCCACCCTCTCCCTCTGCTGTTTCTCTCAGCCTATGATTGTCATGCAGGACAGACACACACACACCCCTTGTCAAGTCACTGAGAGATCTCCTCAGACTATGTCATTTGGAAGGACACTCTTTGCAATACCTGTCCATCATCTTTCACAGAGCTCCCTGTCAAAGACTGTTTCTGTTGGTGCAGGAGCTTCACCCTTTCATCCAAGCCCCTGCAAACGTGTCTGTCCCCATTGTCACTTTGCACATATGGAAGAGGAAGTCCAGAGAGGCTAAGAGACTGGCTCAGCTCATAAATGGCAGAGTTGGATTGCATCACCGGTTTTTGGTTCTTTCCACTGGGCTGGTCTGCTTCTTATGTGACTGTCCCTTAGAGAACAGCAGCTGTAAGGACTTCCCACTTTGATAATGGACCATGACTTTCTTCAGAGCTGCTGGCTGAGGGGCAAGAGGGAGTGGAGTGAGAGATGTCTTGTCCTCAGAAGGTGCTCTTGACTTAGCCCGAGCCCATAAAAGGTAGATTTGCATGGAAACTGGCAAGTCAGGAAGGGCTTTGGGTGGCAAGGTGGGGGTGTGACAAAGACAGAATGTGCAGCAAGCAACCTGGACTTCCCTTTGTGTATTACCACACTGCAGGCCTCACTGCTGGGGTCAGAGCCTCTGGAAACAGTGATACAGATTTGGTGACATTGTAGAATGACTCAGACCTGGCACGCAGCTCACTGGATGCTTGGTAGCCCTCCTGCACACACAACACTGTTCTTGCCACAGAGGGATGTTCCAAGAGAGATTAAGGAACACCCAGGCTATCTCTCCAGAGATCCATGTTCTCAACAGAGAAATAATAGCAGCTACTGTGTACCTGGCCCCCACACTCTCTATTTCAGTCACTCTCTAGAGTATGTCAAGCGTTAGCTCTGAGGACCTTTAGAAATGGAGCCTCGGAGATGCATGGGATTGCAAGGTCCCTCCTGCTTACTAATGTCAGGATCTGGGATTCCAATCTAGGGACTCTGATGCTCATGCTCCCCATGGTTAAATGCAACAGAGAGCAAGTCCAGGGTGGGTAGCATCTTGGATTCCAACAGGACAAAATGAGGGGAGGCTACCTCCCAGGTTAATTGAAAAAGGTGTTAGGAGAGGCGCCAGGGAGGCGACTGGCTCTCCAAGTAAAGGATAAACAAACAGTTTGGTCTGGCAGTAAGGAGAGATGAGCAGGATTAACCCTGGCTCTGCATTAAGGTTAGCTTCTGAGTCAGCAACACCAAAGACTATGCTCCCTGATGATGCCGATAAAATTTAACCTACGTGGCACTAGCCACTCAGGACCAGGCTGAATTCTGATCTCACAGAGAGTGTTTACTCTGTACTCTTATTCCCCAGCCTACTTCTGTTAGACCCTGTCAAGCTGGTGCCCCATCCCCCACCCCTTGTGTGCCTAGTCCTTAGACACTCCCAGAATGTGCCAAGCTGTCTGTGAAGAACTCATTAATGTGGGCATCCAACAGGACAGTCCCCCAGCATTGCTTAAAAGCTGCAGGTTCAGGAAGATACCGAGTGAGTCTTGCTGGTGACTTGGAGTTTCCTAAGTCCCGGTAAAAGACCTTACCACATCACTAATTCCTCTCTAGAGAGCTAAATGGAATGGCCACCCTGCATCACAGCCCTCTGCTGCATACTTTAATCAGACTGGAAAGTCTTCCAGGGCTCTGGCTTTCCAAAGGGCTGGCTGTCTTCCTTTCCCATCTCCATCAATAGGTCCTTAACAAGTAAGCCAATATCCTGATGAATGTCACTGTGAAACTGAACCTGATGCCCCCTGCCTGGCCCTAATCCCTCTCAGTCTCCTGCTCAGAGCTGACCCTGCACTGACCCCCTGTGGTTAGGTCTGAAAATGACCTGGCTGGAAAGTAGCAACTCATACCTACCCAGGGATGAAAGGGCTGGAATGTGAAACTGCTGCCCTTAGGAATCTGGATCCTTTTAAACTAGGTGCCAAGTGAGCTGTAAATACGCACGCACGCGTGCGCACAGCCTGGAGAGGGTGAAAACCCAGTCAGGGATCATCATGACAGGAGAGGGCAGTGCTGCAGATTATAGAGTAACAGTCAGCCTCCCTCAAGTTTCCCAAAGTCAAGGGTGCCAGGAACCCCCTGACCTTCCATTTGTGTGTGCGCTGGCCCATGAAGGCACACGTGTAAACTAGAGGCTGACATCAGGGTGATCAGGGTGTAAAGACACCCTCTCTCATTGGGGTCTTTTCAGCTAGAGTTACTGGTCAGTGAGCCCCAGGGTCCATCTGTCTCCTTCCTCCAACAGTGGGATCCCAGAGCAGCACCACGTTGCCTGGCTTTTTATGTGAGCACCGGGGATCTGAACTCATGTGCTCACATTTGCTCATCAGGCATTCATCTACTGAGCCACCTCCCAGTTCTATCCCAAAGAAAAAGAATCCCACATAAGCATCATGTGTACACACACCCTGCACATATGGACCAACCTCTCATTTCCCCAGTCAGCGTCCTTCTACTTCTACTTCCGAGACAAATGATAGCCTGTGAGGCTCTGTTTGCTGAGCAGTTTATCCAAAGGGACAGGGTTCCAACAGATGGGCATGGCCCTTGACATGACCTTCAAAAGTACTCAAGTCACTGCTGCCACCTTACACTCTGCTTGAGGAACCAAAAATAGTGCCTCTCTTGTCACCCAAAGAGTTTACATGATATCCAGGACCATCCCTAGCTCTCCACTGCTTTGCAGTCTCTCCTTCTCCCTTGTGCACTTGTGTTTTCTTTCTTCATTCTCTCCCCTCTCCTTTCCCTCCCCTTCCTCTTCCATCCCATCACCCTCATCTTTTTCCTAACTCTTCTTTCCTGTTTCTCCATTTGTGTTAGTTAATATTTGTTGTTGTTGTGACCAAATACCAGCCAAGAAGCAGTTCAGGGAGGAGAGCTTTGCTGTGGCTCACAGTTCAGGGCCATGTTCCCTGCTCACGGTGTGGCAGTGGGACCTCTCACATCCTGAGCAGAGCAGCAGAGAGATGAACGCGGGTGCCCAGCTGGTATTCCTTTCTTCTTCAGTCTAGAGACTGGTGTTACTCCTTAGAAAATTTTCCTCCTTAGAAAATTCTCCCTTGAAACACCATCACGACCATTCTCAGAGGAGTGTTTCCTGGGTGATTCCAAACCCAGTCAAATCAACAATGAGATCAATCACCAACCACCCTACCTCACCCCTTCTCTCTCCATTTTTTCTTCCTTCTGCTTTCCTTTCCTCCTCTTCTCTCTCCTTCTTCTCCTCCTCCTTGTCTATCTTCTCATTGTCTCTCTCCTTTCTAGCTCACCCCCTCACCTTTTCCCTTGCCCAGGACTTCCTCATGTCTAAGCTGCCCTTTTCTCAGGGTACCTAGAACATTCAGAGGTGACCATCTCCTCATTTCTCTGCTTTTTCTTTAATTTTTTTTCCCTGTGAGCACTGACCCCTTCTCTCTTAGGGGGAGTGTCTATAACTCTGGGGACTGGTTCTTCTCTGTTGTCTTCCTGAGATACCAGATCTAAGCTTGGAACACACACAGGCCCTCAGGTAATACTAACCAACATATTGCTGAGAATTTTTGTTTAAAGAGATCCTTTCTGGTTGAAGAAATAAAAATATGGAAATATAAAATACGAAGAAAAAGAAATATAAGGAAAGAAGCAGAAAACATGTAGTCAGGAGGCATTGGGATACGGCTTGCAAGATGTTGATAGAAGGTTCTGTTTGCATGTGCATGTGTGTATGTATATAGTGTGGTGTGATGTGTGTGTGTATGTATGTACAGTCTTGTGTGGTATATGCAGATATGTGTGTTATGTAGTGTGTGTATGAGTGGAGTATGTGTGTCTATGTGATATAGATGTGGTGTATGTGTTTGAGATGTGTTTGTGGTGGTTTGTGTGTGACTTAGAGATATACATATGGTACTTTGGATCCAAGGCACAACTAGGTTTATTAAATTCTTTGTTGACCACTTGTGTGTGGGCATGTCTACACAGCCCTTAAATAATCCTCATTTGAAATTCTTTCTTCTTTGGACAGTGTAACAAGTATATAGTAATGATGGAGTCAATGCTGGAATGCTAATATATCTTGCAGACTGAAGTTAACATATGGCTTATATGTCCTATCCAAGTCACCTCTTCTTGATGACAAGTGTCCCCCCCATCACTCATCTCTCAACATCTCCACATGAGGGCTAATTGTCGAAAACTCCTGCCTAGAAAGGCCACTTGAAACACTTTGGGGACAACTATACGGACATGAGCAGCCACCGAGCACAGTTCCCTAGCCTTAAATACATGGTGAGTGAGATGTAGCATGGGGAATGAGGCTTGGAACAGATCTTCAAGTTTCACTTGCCCATTGTCCACTTACATAAAGTCCTGTGGCTACTGCAGATGCAGGGGAATGGGATGTGCAGAGATTTGAAGACACTCAGAATCAGAGGAGTGACCAGGGCCAGCCCTGAATAAAACCGTCTTTGTTGTGCAGCTTGTGTGCTTAGCTTTGGATCGCCTCTACGTTTTTGCTTACTGTGCCAGCTCTCTCCACTTTGCTTTCCTTCTGACTCTTAAGTTGAAGAACACCAAAGCTTTGCCCCCATTGTGTTTGTGATAGAGTCTAAAATTGGCTCTCACATTGAAAGGCACAAGTAGAGACCCTCCAACATCACTAATGTCTACTCAGAAGGCCAGCCAGGGTCCCTGCTAGGCTTGGCTGCACAAGGCCCTGACAGCAACCTGAGAAATTAATTGAACTTCTGTTGGACAATTGTCTGCCCGGGCAATTCTCCAGCCCCCTGTGGCTTTTGCATTTGTCTTGGAAAAGGACCAAGCTGGAGTGGAGTTTGACCAGAGTAGGTAGAACTGTCTCATAAGAGCCAACCAGGGCAGGCACTAGGCTCCAAAAAAGAAAAGAACAGGTGGGTAGGGAGAGAAATTACAGAGCATCAATGAAGATCAACTTTGTTAGGAAAGATGCACAGCCACACCCTAGGAGGGGATTACTGTCAGCCATATACAACAGTTCCTAGGGAGATGAGATTGGGCATCCATCCATATACTGTGAAGATGAATCCTTTTCCTCCACAGGGTGGGTCACTTGGATCTCTCCCAGCAAGCAGAAACCAGGCCATAGAATCAGGATCTGTTTATACCATCCAGACACCTTGTGTCCAGCAAGCAGGGAGCATAAGGGGATAGTGATTCTTTCTGTTCACCACTGTGTCCTCTGAGAAGGAAACACCAGTGGCTCCATACTTCTCTGTCTTTGTATTTTGCTTTGGGTATCAAAGAGGACCCCATCCCCCACTCTTGAAACTGCTTCAGAACTAATCAGAGGAGAGGGTACCAGCAGGCATGACATTTGTTCTAGGGTGGTCTAGGGTGTGAAGAGCAGTGTAAGGATGAAGGCTGCTGAATGGAGAGTTTGTCAATAGAAAGGAATGAATGCACACTTAGGAAATTCAACTGTCAACGTGTAGCAGTGAGCATAGACTTAAGTAGCTCTGCAAAGAATATATATATAAGTATATATTTATGTATATACACACATATATTTATGTATATATATTTATGTATATATACACATATATATTTATGTATATATATTTAAATTGGGGTCAATAGCAGGGATCTGCCAGTATATCAATCAGGGCAATGGTTAGGGTCAACACTGCTAACTTCTAACAATTAGTAGATTTTAGTGATGGTACCATGGCTCCCTTATAGTTTTTGGGGTTCACACGGGACTGGAGAAGGGAGTGGAGCCTCATTTACTGTATTCTCAGTCTATCATACCTGTGCCTCTGCTCTGTCCTGTATAACCACCAAATTGCCACAGAAAATGATCATGATCCATTCTGTTCCAGTGTAAGACTTGGCCCCTGGAACACGGAGGCCTAAGTCTTCATATCACAACTTGACTCACTACCCACAGGAGCAGAAAGTCACGTTAGGTGTGCATTGTGACACCTCCTTCATGCCCTACTTCATGTGTTTCTATAGAGTTGAACAAAACTCTCAGGGATTTCACCACAGAACCCTAACAGATCCTGACATCACTTGGCCCAGATATAACCAACCAATAGTCCAGCATAGTACCCAAAAGCATCACTGTTCAGGGCAGAGACCTGAGAAACCTTCTCTGGAGCCTCTGACCTAAGCACTCGCTCATCTCTCTGTCTCCCCAGGTCAATGTCGGCTTGCACCTCACTTACATCCCATTTCATCTCCAGGGGAAAGATGCTGCTCTCTTCCTACACCCTTCCTTTTCATCTGTCACAATGCTTGATGAGGGGCTAGTAGTCAGGTCTCGTGAAGGATGATGGAGATGAAGGAGAAGAGGAAACACTAGGATCTGGCTGGCCTGCATCTAGCTGGAAGAGCACATGGGGGTGGCAAGAAGTAGAATTAAAACATACAAATGGGAACTGAAGGAGGGCAGTTTCTAGGTCAGGATAAAGACGAAAACAGCTCCAATGTTAGGAGCCAAGTGGCCTTTCAAGTGGCCATCTCTAGAAAAGTCTGTCACCCCAGCATAACCACCACCTGCAGCAGCATCTCTACCTCCTGCTAAACACCTCTCTAAGCGTGTTATGGGCACTGTCTCTATTAGTGTCCTGTCCACTTATTGACACTTTATTTCTCTCCAAGGCCCCTTCTCCCCATCCTCTACCCCTCTAGCTGTACATCACGGGAGCTCAGGGAAAAGAGCATGCACAAGGAGGCGAGGTCTGAGCAGAGGGCGAAGAGAGTGAGAACATACATATAGAACTGCTGTGCTTAAAAGATAAAGGATTTTCCAGCAGCAAAAATAAATTTCCTATCTTATGTCTGACATCTACTCATCCTTAGTCAAGGAGAGGATAAAATAAATCACTTGGCCCCGTGGTGCCGTTTGAACTCCTTGGCCCCCACACACCATGAGATATACCACTACTAGTGCCCTTTCCAGCACCCTCCACCAGCCCAAAGAGAAATCTAGGTATAGAAGAGAGTCATTTACAAGTTTATGTGAAACTGAATTTTCCCTTCCTCTTTCAGGAGACTTTTCCCCTCCAAACCTGATATCTCGTCCTTCAATGGAAGTCTTTGTTCTTATTAAATGACTTTTATATTTCAGAGTGCAAGTTGGGGGCATTTGGGGAAGATCATCAGAAGGCTGTGTTCCCTTTTAGTCATGCTATCTGAGAACATGCCAGCATAAATCAGAGTGGACTGGGGGTGGAGGACAGTGGCCGATGAGTACAGAGTTTCAGTTTGGGAAGGTGAAAACATCAGAAAGTAGATGAGGATGATGGTTCAACAGCATTGCAAGTAAAATCATTGCCATTGACTCACACACTTCTGTTTAAAGTGCTGAGGACGAAGGGGAAGAGAAGAAACAGAGGCTGAAGTTTGTTGACAGGAAGAGTGGCTAGTGGGAGCAACAATGAAGAATCTTTAGATTGCTTCCTCAGACAGTGCTTGATGAAATGCCAAGAGTATTAGCTTGCTATCTTTGATGACCACCAAGACTGAAAGCAACTTGGGAAATAAAGGGTTTGCAAAATATTTAGGTTACAAATGCCAATCATAGCTCATCATGAAGGGAAGCCAGAGCAGGCACTCAGGCAGGAACCTGGAGACAGGATCTGAAGCAGAGACCATGGAGGAGTGGTTATTCAACTTACTTTCTTATATAACTCAGGACCACTTGCCCAGGCATGGTGCCGCTCTTACTGATCTGGGCCCTCCCCCAGCAGTCATTAACAAAGAAAAAAGCCTACAGACTTTTCTGCAGGCAATCAGATAAAGGCAATCCCTCAGTTAGGATTCCTTCTTACCATATGACTCTAGCTTTTATCTTGCTGATAATCAAATAAACAAAATCAAAAATACCAAATATAACTAACTAGTACAGGTACCGTCCAAAAAAAGAGTAGTCAGTGATGTTGACTATGGTCATAGACTCAGGAGCTTTGACTTAATGGCTACTCTTCTGAAAATTATTCATTTGCCTCTACATGTGCAAAATGCTAATGACATTGTAGCAGTGCCAGGGACAATAAGAGACTGACCTTGGAAAGACCCCAGGTGTTTATTTAGGGGAAGTTGTTAAAATGCTATAGTGCTATACCACGGAATACAATGTAACTGTGTATGTATCAGAGGGAGGGAGGTAAGGAGGAAGGGAGAGAGGGAGAAAGAGAGGGAAAGCGTCTCCAGTAGGACTGTACATAGTAAGAGTTACACAGTAAAAGACAGCCAAGAGCAAAGTAGTGTCAGCAGAATGTGACCTTTGTGTGAGAAATTGGGACACAATGAGTATGTACATTTGCAGAAAGAAACACTGGAGGATGTGCAGAGTTGAGGCAAGCAGCCATGGAAGAGGACTCAGGGGAAGAGAGGAATGTATATGATGGCCGAAGTGTGAGGTGAGCTCAACTCTCATTGCATAATCACCTACATAGAATTTCTGGAGAAAATTTGATAGAATAGCCTCCTTTAAAATTTTTTTGAGGTCACAATCCAATTACATTTTTCCCCTCCATTTCCTCCCTTGAAACCATCTTACATACCACTCTCTCCCACTCTTCTTCAAATTCATGGCCTCTTTGTTATTGCCTGCACATTTGTATGGGTATATACACACACACTCTTAAACAGAACTTGTTCAGTGTATACAATGTTACTTGTATGCATGGTTTCAAGGCTGCCCATTTGACAATGGACAACCAATTGGTATGGTCTTTGCTGGGAAGGACCACCTCTCCCACTCCCACCTTTCCTCTGTTGCTCACAGTTCTTTCCGTAAGGTTGAGGCCTTGTGGGCTTTTCCCCATCCAGTTTGGCTTGTCCATTTGGATCTTTCTTGTTTAGTTCCCATTTGGGCAGTCAGGTTGGTAAGACTTCATGAGTGCAGCTTTTGATGTTACTAAGACACACACTTTCAAAGCAAACTCCCTATCCCTCTGGCTCTTACAGTCTTTCCACCCTCTCTTCCACAATGTTTCCTGAGCTGTAAGTGTGGAAGTGTTTTGTAGATGTAGCCATTGGAACTGGGTTTCACAACTTTGCATTTGATTTGTTGTGATTTTCTGTACTGGTCTCTATCTGTTGCAAAGTTAAGTGTCCTTGATGAGGGCTGTAGACCATACTCATCTGTGGTATAATGACAAATGCTTATACATTGTTGTTAGAGATTATGCAATTAGTGGTTTTAGATTCCCCTCTGGTAACCATGATTTAATTAGCACTGAGTAGTTAGCTAGGTTTTCAGTACCACACATGGTTTTGCTCTCATTGAGTGGGTCTTAAGTCCAATTAGAGAGCTGGTGGTTACAGTCAATAACCATGTATGTGTGCCGGTATTGCACCCTCAGAGTGATCCTGCCATGTTAGTCAAAGATATTTTTGTCTTTATCATACCTTTTGGTGAGTATATGTCTATATGAATAATGTTTAAGTTTTCCACAATGAGCAATAAAATTTCCTGCAGTAATCTTTGAAGTTTCCAGGAAGAAGATGGGGCCCCACAGCAATGACTCCACCTGGTAGATATGACATCATGATGCTGATAGCACTACTTTAAATCAGTTTTGGGTACCAGCTGCTCAAGATGGTTCCAACTTGGTTAGTTGAAATGGTGTACCTTCTTACAATGTTCTGGCCCAGAACTTCAAATGAGAACTTCAGAAAACCATTAACTCAGAGACTATTTGCAATTATACCAGACAGTAATCTTGAAACTTAATCATCTCTTTAGTTTTACAGGATCCCATAGAAAGAACATCGCCCCCATGACATCTGAAAGTAATTCTAGAAGACGATGGCCCTTCTCCCAACAAAGTTTGTCCTCATAGTTAGGTACATTAATTAGGGATTGATTATAGCTAATATAGGGTTGGGAGTTGGGGTGGAAATTATATAGTCTCAGGGATCTCATTTGAAGAAAAAAAGGAAATTAAATGGTATAATAGGTAGATTAGTGTAAGCTTACTCACACTAATAATAATAGTGAGTAATAGAGTGGATACTTTTAGCTATTATTTATAGACAATTTACACTGGTATAGATTCTTGTGTATTAATACAAATGAAAATTATGTTGTATATGCTCTTATTTCTGTTTACAATATTTGTACACCTATGTAAAGTTATTTTGTCATATTATATGCATGCATGTTTCTACCTCTGCTTAAGACATTTCGTATATTGATACAATTTTAGGATATATTTATCATATTGCACTATACAATTCTACCTCTGATCAAGATACTTATACATTGTTTACATTTTGAGGTCATTGTCCTCATTTGCTGCACAGTTGTTTAAGGACTGTCTAATATTCTAATATGAAGCCTTAGTCTTTAAGCTATATAGGTATTAATAGTTATAGGTCAATAGTCATCCATGTTTGTAATACTTATAGTTAGATTAATCAGGTTCTTTAGATACATAAAGATTGTATTTCATATAGATAGACAATCTTCAACTACTTCAAAGAACTGTAGAACATGGCATTTAAATAACTTAGAGTTCTGTTGATGTGAGATACGATTGCTCATGGCAGAACCAATCTATTCCCAAGATAATGTTGAACACTGAAGACACTCTATACTTGGAGCTTGTTTTCTTCTTAGCAAAACCGGCCTTTGAGCAAAGAACTGCCCATACCTCAACCACTGACAAAATGCATGGTGTTCAGATTGGACAAGCAGGATACAAGAAAAAAGATTGCCAAACCTTGCCAAGTTAGGGTAATATGGTTTTGAAGATTTTCCTGCCTCTAAAAATGATCTGCCAGTTACTCTAGGTTTCTGGTCTCCACTTGTGCAGAGGACTGTAGAATTTGTATCAATAGACAAGTGCGAGTCTACCCCTAAATAAAGAACCCTTTATTATACCCCATTCTGAGCTAGTATGGGGTCACTTTATAATGTTCATCTACAAAACATGGTTATCATTTAATAATAACTCTGTATGAATATCTTAAACACACACACACACACACACAAACCACATGCATTCACACATACATGCATGCCATTTTTCTGTGTTTGATGACCTCAGAGTTAGGCTCTCAAACCTACAGCTAGAGTCAGGTTGTTAAATAATCCCAGAGGTGGCTCCATAGTCTAATAAAAATTTGGTCATAAAAATAATTAGATTTCAGGCTATTTAAAAACTTGGTCCCATAGGTATAGCCACAGACTCTTATCCCCATTGCCTTCAGAGGAAGGACTCCAAGTTGAGAATAAGCTGAGAAAATGGTATTTAATTTAGGAATAGAAATAAGAATAGAAATAGCAAAATGCATGTCCAGGGTGTAAGCCTGTTGCTGGTGGGATTTCCAGAAGGGAGGTAAAGCCGTCCTGAAAGCCTCCAAGGGGCTGTAGTGGGTGCGTGCTTCCAAAGTGGGACAGCTTGCTGGTGACTTGTCGTGTGACCTGAGATCAGGGCACCTGGCATGCTAATGTCCCCTGGAGAGGGAAGTTAAGGGATATCTCCTGGAAGCTGAAGGGCCAGTTTGTTTCAGGACAAATATCCCTATTGTGTCCCATGGGCCTTATCTCATCCAGTTTACCACAGCTGGTCCAGTTCATTAAGGGGTAGCTTTAAGGGTAGGAGAAAAGGGTGTACATTTGTTTGTGCCAAAATAAGCAGCTGAGGTAGCCCAAAAGGTCACATTTCCTGGGAGCGCAACTCTTCCCACCCCTAGGATCAGGCTGAAAAATTACCTTTGAGTTTACCAGGTTAAATCCTGATAAGATTTGTTGGTGGGCAGCTGACTATCCCTCTCAGTGATGGATTTAGTGAGGCTCAACAGTGTCCTCTACAGAGATGTCAACAGGAACTTCATAAAAGGATAAATCCACTGTTTTTCTTTCTTCACTTGCACTTGACACTAAATATTTCACCTCTAGTCACCAAAATGTGTATTGATTTTTTTTTTGGCCTTATACCAACCAGATCTCTGAGTATGTTGTAGTTCAATTCAGTTCTGACACTGTCTTCAGTTAGAGTTAAATCCAACAAGCCACAAGCTCAGTCCTGTCCTCAAGAATGACCTTGCTTCAGACATCAGTTGCTTGACCCATGTTGTGATCTCTGTTCCTGGCCCAATGACTACAGATTTGGAGGTTCCCTCAAGGCCCTCTGTGGGTTGAATATGTTGCTACATACCTTACAGAATTCAGGGATATACTTTATATGTTCCCACTTACTATAAAGGAACTTGCTACAAAAAAAAAAGAAAGAAAAAAAGAGCCCACAGATGGAATAGATGCACACAGAAAGGCAAGGTGTGCCAAATTGGGACATGAGATGTGTGGTGTAGTACTCTAGAGTCCCCACAATAGATATGCCACCTCCAAGTGTTTGGCAATGCGGAAGCTCTGTGAATCAGGATATCTCATATGATATGCACAAGTGGTTAAACCCCTGGGCAGTGGAGATACATTGTGCTTTATCCTGCTCCTTCCTGGTGTTCAGAGGGGGGGGGCTGACAGTACCCATCTTCTAACCACATTGTCCGTTCTATTAGCAACCAACCAGCCAGGAAGGCTTTCCAGGAACCCCCAGACACTATTCATTTCATTAGCATACAAAAGATCTTTGCAGGCTTTGGGGAAGGTGGGTTAGGAGCTGTGTGCCAGGAACCCACTATGGAGATAAAATATATATTTCTCATTATTAATAATTTTCTTTTAGGCTATTAGGGGAATAGGAAGGAATGTTTCCCAAACAAGGCATCCTATCTGCACATTCTATTAGGAATTTTCACAAGAAGCTTTGAGAGTTCTGGCTCCCTTTGTTTCTGCTCTGGACTGTTACTGAGGCCCAGAGAGCCACTAGGGTAAAGGAAACCAGTCTTATTGGCCTGTGCTGTGGCCTGTTTCTCTTTCCTATGGCAACCTTTAGCAAACCCCTCAACATAGTGCTGAGCCTGTGACATTGAAGGTTCATGATTTTGCCAACAAGCTCCCTCTCAAGGAACATGTCCCTTAAAGAGGGGGAGAGGCTGTAAGGACAGCATTCCACCTGGAGCTTGTTATGAAAGACCCTCAGAGTGGTCTTATCGCCGAGGAGCCCCCAGACTCAATAACCAGGCCGTCAGATGCAAAAGCATGAGGTTTAATTCACGATTTACGTTTGCGCAAACGGGTGCCCAGCTTCGGGATAGCCAAGCACCCCGAGTAGCCATGCAAGCAAGTTTTTATAGACAAAACCACAAGTTTTACATAAATTATAATATGGGGTACGGGTACAATTGGGATTGGTCTAGATATTCAACCCAGAATGAAATTAACATAGTTCAGCCTATTCCCAGAAAAACCTTGAATACGTGACAAGCTGCCTGTTCCATTGTGACTCAGTTTACACTCTGGTAATCATTCAC
>PVIU01020669.1:0-33439 GCA_004026605.1 Ondatra zibethicus
ATTATCTTTTTGAGAACCGAGTCTTTTTGAATGCACTCCTTCCTAGGCCGGGAGGGATGGGGGTGGGCCTTGGACTTCCAACAGGGCAGGGCACCATGCCCTCTTTCAAGGAAGAAGGGGGAGGGAGGAGGGGTGAGGGGGTAGTGGGAGGGGAACAGGAGAAGGGGAAGAAAGGTAAAAATTTTATTTCTTTAATTATGTTCTTGAATGGAAAAAATAAAACAAAACAATGTATGGAAAAAATAAAATAAAATAAAAAAAATAAAAAAAAAGAACTTGGTATGGGAACATGTAGGGATGTACTAGAGAAGTTGGAAAGTAGTTCCTAGGGGATAGATAGGTTTGTTGAAAACATGTCATGAATGTATGGAATTCTCAACTTATAAATTCAAATAAAATGCACTATTCCAAATGCACCTGGGAAAAATTATGATTATTGGTTAATCATAATTAATCATAATGGGAAGACACCCCTATTTAAATAGTAACAATGAAATACTTTAAGTAACATTTAAAAATAAAATGTAGGTGCTGCTTCCAAGGTATGGAAAGTTAGAAAAGGTGATAACATGGAATAAAAACAGAAGAAAAAACACAAATGGAAATGAGATAAATAATTCCTAATATATATATGAAGGTTATTAAAAGCTGAAGATTCTGGAAGATGAAATGTATGAAGAGAAATAAGAATGAAGGAGCATTTGGTCATGTCACAACGGCTCCCTGAGTGTTAGACCACAGGTTTTGAAAACCATAAGGAAGCTTCTTGTCAGGGGGTTTAAATGCTGGATTTCTTCCCATATAGTTCTAAAGGCTGAGACATGCAAACTGAAATGCTAACCAAATATTTTTTTGTTCTGAGATTCCTTTTTGGGGTTGTTGTGTTGAGTTCTAACCACATGATTTTTTTCTTAATGCATGTATGGAGGACTCAGACGAATATTGATCCCTGGCATCTCTTTCTGTTTGTGTGTTTATTATGTAGGGACAGAGAATTGCTTTCACTGAATCATGTAACATTACTATTTCACTGTCACGGATGGTAATGCTTCAACATATAAAGCTTCAGCCAGGCGGTGGTGATGCACACCTTTAATCCCAGCACTCTGAGAGAGAGGCAAGCAGATCTCTGTGAATTTGAAGCCAGCCTGGTCTACAAGAGTTAGTTTAAACTTCATGGGACACAGACATTCAGTTTCTAAAATCAAGGGAAGGGGACCTTTAGTTTCTAGATAGACGGCCATATACTGAATTTATAGGAAAAATGTGTTATATTAAAATTTTCTACAATATTAGGCAGTATAAGCTTCCATAATATTTTATATCAGCAATACTGGCTTTTTTGTTTATTTATTCATTTAATACATTAAGTGCTTTTCAAGAATCCTCTAATATATGAGAAAAATAGATTAAGCTCATTCAAACACCAAAGTCAGAATGAGAGCTTCACATTGGTTCAATATTTCCTTGAATATTATTATATAGTAAGTGATTCAGTGATCAAATAACTCAGAGGTTCTCAATCTGTGAGTTATGACCCCTTTGGAGGTTGAATGACCCTTTCAGAGTAATGACCTACGATCATTGGAAAACACAGATTTTTATATTCCATTTTATAACAGTAACAAAATTACATTATGAAGTAGCAATGAAAATAAGTTTATGGTTGTAGGTCAGCACAATATGAGGAAGTGTACTGAAGGCTCATAGCACTGGAAAGTTTGAGAGCAATAGTTATAACCTCCCTAACTTTCACAAGATAAACCTTTTTAGCAAATGTTCACATCAGAGCAATGGACTGAGCTCCCAAGGTCCAGTCGAAGAGCAGAAGGTGGGAGAAGATGAGCAAGGAAGTCAGGACCATGAGGGGCTGGACCACCAACTGAGACAGTGTGCCTGAACTAATGGGAGCTCACCAAATCCAGCTGCACCAGGACTGAATGAACATATGATCAAACCGGAATCTCTGAATGTGGCTGCCAATGGGGGCTGACTGAGAAGCCAATGATAATGGCACTGGGACCTATCTCGTCTGCATGTATTGGCCTTTTGGGAACCTAGTCTATGTGGATGCACACCTTCCTAGGTCTGGATGGAGTAGGGAGGGCCTTGGGCTTCCCACAGGGCAGGGTACCCTGCCCCCTCTTAAGGAAGAAGGGGAAGGGAGGAGGGGTAATGGGGAGAGGGAGGGGACTGGAAGAAGTGCTGGAAGTTAAATTTTTGAATGAAAAATAAAAGAATATGAAAAAAGTAAAGAAAATTTAATAGACCGTACATCTCTAGACAGGCAAACAGACAAACAAAATACCTGTCATAACAGCTGTAGTGGCATTTCAATTGTATTTTAATAAATAAAGACTGCCTGAAGATCTGAGAGTAAAGCATCACACTGGTCAGCTTTACAGACCAGGTTATGGTAACACGCACCTTTAATCCGGTAGCCACACTAGTTGCCATAGAAATCAGGGTGGTGCATGCCATTAATTCCAGCCATAAAGAGGATAATAAGAGGGGAGGAAGCAGCTCTCAAAACAGTGTCTCCTTCTGAGATTCCTGGAGGCAGTATCGCCATTTTCAGACTGAGGTCAAGGTAAGAGCCAGTGACTGGTTGTTTGGCTTTCCAGATCTTCAGGTTGAACCCCAATTTCTGACCCTGAACTTTTATTAATCATGCATATACATACTGGCAACAATACTAAAAGATTTTGTTTGTAACAGCTACCCATTCTTGCTCTGAAAAGCTATTGGAATTACTGAATGTTCCCAGGCTACATTTGAAATCTACATGACATATGAAGAAAGGGAAGTAAAATACTAGTGGTGTAGATTTGTGAGTGAATGCTTATTTGGGGTTCCCAATGCTATAATATAAATGTACTGATCAAATAAATTCATGGAGAAAAGATTTATTTCAGTTTATGCTAAAGTTCACATTGCAGGGCAGTCAAAGCTAAGTGCTTCAAGCAACTGGTCACATCACAGTCATAGTCAGGAAGCAGAGGGAGGTAAATGTGTGCCTACTGTTTGCTCCTTTCTTCATCCATAATGGATGGGTCTGTGTGCCTCAATTAACACAGTCAAGATAATCTTCTGTAGGCATGTCCAAGGTTCATCTCATAGGCCATTCAAGATTCTTTAAAATGGATAATTTGTCCTATACATCCCAAGGGAATATTAAATATTTAATTTTAATCTATTGATGAAATGACATTTGTCAAAACAAGCCAAAAATGATTTACTTGCTAATAATAGAACAAGAGAACTCGGTACGTCCTTTATAAAATTAAAAACTTGAACAAATAAATGAGTGAAGAGTATGGACAATGCTAAATCAGGTAAAATAAATATAAATCAAGATGAGATTATTAAATATTTTACTAGGCTAAGTAATAATTTTGAAGAAAAGTAACTTAGAAATTATATGTATAGAACACCAAGACAGAGACTTAACAAAGATAATATTTTAGAAATATATAACAATGTGTGGGAACACATTATTAGCATAAATTGATAAAAGAAGTAGCTAAAGTTCAAGTGAATAAGTAATGCTATCTTTGGATCATTGGATTAGTTATTAATTATGTAGAATATATGATCTAAAACTTTATAATGAAAGAACATAGCACTCAGCATTTGTACCTCCTTTGTGTCACGACCATTAAGTAAAATATGGATATCCATACAGTTCTCATATGAATGTAGGAAGATAGGTACTGATAAATGTGTATAATACATACAACATAATCTCCTTTTTGACCATACATCACTATTATTTCACTTTTCTTCCCTATTATCTTGCAAATGCATATTTGAAATTTAGTTTAAGAGCTATCAGTTACACAGCTTTTCATTTGCAAGAATGAGTAGCTATTACACTGTACCCTTTGCTGTTATTCACATCAAATACTGAATTCTATACAAGGTTTTGCTAAGCTAAAACTGGCCTAGACCTTGCTCATTCTAGCTTAAATTTGTCCTCCTGACTCAGCCACCCACATAGTGGAATTTTAGGTATTTGTAACTTTGCTAAGGACACTCTAGAAAAAAACAAGCAATAAATAATTTCATAGGCTCAGACCTGTTTTGCATTAAAATGGTTTAATTATATCCCCTATGATAATGTATCAAACGTTTGGTCTCTTGTGACGGTTCTGTGAAGTGGTTAATGAGAATATTGTAAATCATTTGTTCCATGCTTTTGGAAATTATTCTGGGATCTCAACCTTTCTGGTTCCTTATTTCAGGATAATTCTATTTACATACACAAACTACACATGTCATGTGATGGAGCTGAGAAGGCACTTAAAAGAGTACATACTGATGTCAGGGTCTTGAAACCTTAAAGTTGTAATTTAAATAGAACTCATATGCTTATAAAATTAGCTTGTAGCAGATATTAGTTTATACTGATACAAAACAGATTAATGCAATATTGAAAACAAACAATGGGATTATTTCTAGCACTATACCCTAAAATGAGAATGTGTCAGTGGTACCAGTTTAATTAAAAAAAAAGTTGGGAGAGTTTGAGAAGAGTCTGGCTTAAGAATGCAGAACCCCACCAGCAGTATTATGAATGATCTGGAGAAGGCTCAGGAGGGAGAACTGTACTCTGATAACTTAGTGGTTGTATGAATGGTCATGGTCATAGACAGAAGGCTCAGAGCAAAATAGCTCATGCAGAAAACCTCTTACATGAAATGAAGATCTTATTGGATGCAAGATAAAAGGTGATTCTGGCAGACTAAGGCCAAAAGTTTGCTACATTGTGCTCAATATAATATTTTGTAGATAAGTTTAACTGCTTCATTTAGTCAGATTTCCAACGAGACTTACTAATGATGTAAAATGAATAAAATGGTACAGACAATTATAGCCTGGTTATAACTTTGAAAATTGAAACACACAACTATCAAGGACATATTAAGATTTTCTATCTGAGTTGAAGTATCTATTCTTCCTTCACTCAATGTCACCACCTCATATGCCAGTTTCCACGTGACAAACCTATTACTAGGTTTTTTGTCCAAGTTCTCAGCTATCTGTAAAACATGAAACAAAAGTACTATTGCCTTCTTCTTATTGTGGTTTTCAGAAAATCATCATAGATTTTGTCTATTGTTTTCAGGATGTATATGATGATACAACTAAATGAATGTGCATATGAAGTATTTATCATTTGCAGTACTCTTGTATTTTGTCCCTCTGGTAAAAGGGCATAACCAACATCAACTTGTGGGAGCTGTGATTTGCTTGTTTCACACATAAATATCACAGTGCATGAACAAGGGAAGCTGGGGCAGAAAATCAGAGAATTATGAAAGAATGCTGCTCACCAGCTTGCTCAGCCTGCTTTCTTGTGCCTTCCAGGACCACCTGCCCAGGGATTACAAAAATGCCCTGGGCACTTCCACATCAAAAATCAACTAGGAAATACCTTACAGACTTGGCTACAGGCCAATCTTATGGAATCACTTTTTCAATTCAGAATCCCGCTTTCCTTACCTGCCTCACTTGTATCAAGCCAATCATCAAAATCAAAAAGAGAACATAACCAGAACATTATTCTTTTCATTTTTTTGGAATTAATATTTTAGAATGAGCACTTTATATTTAGCTTTAATAATTTGATGAATTCAGAGGTCTTAAACCTAAATATTTTCAATTCGTTTATTCTCTTAGATAAGAAGAAGCACAACATGCTATAACAAACAGCCTGCAGCTGCCCACAGCACACAGCAAGGGCATATTCTAAAGTTTTTTGTTTGAAAGTTACTTAAAAATATTGAAGCAATTTATATATGTAATACTTTCATGATTATAGACATAATTATTCCTACTGCAGAGATATGCTTAACTAAAAGGAATCTGAAACTCCTTATATTAGGATAGGATACGGAGTTTGCATTTGTATTGATGATCTTTTACAATCAATATATTAAAAATACTTTCTCTTTAGTTACTAAATGGACTATTGATGGTTATAAAATGCCTTAAACAGTTATCCAAATTCATTAACTGGATATATATGAATATATATGTTTATGCAGACACAAACACACACACACACACATATATATGTTTATGCAGACACAAACACACACACACACACACACACACACATATATATGAATGTATCAGAAAAGAAGCATTGCTCTGAGTTTTTTTCTTTATAATTCAGATATGTTTCTGCGATGTTTACTGATGGATATAGACTACCTCAACCCCAATATATTAGTAATATAGCTTGATTGCTTAAGTCAATGAAACCACACATTTCTTCTGAAGATGGAACTCAAACTTGAGGGCATGTTGAAAGGAGAAGTAGATTCTTACTTCTGCAGCACTTGATATGTAGAAGGGGTGTTTAAAAATTATAGATGATAGCTAGTGTAACATTCATGAAAAGAGAGAACTCTTCTAGAGACTTTTAGATTCTAATCTCTGTCTACCAATTATTGTCTGTTCAGTTTGAGAATTTTATTCACCTCTCTGTGCCTTCATTTACAATGTATTCAAGAGTAAACAGTAATTGTTAAAGTGGTTACAATTTTGTGAAGTTTAATTAACTTAAAGTCACAGAGTAATACATAGTATAAGACATACTAATCAGCTGGGCCTGGGGCCCAAACATTTAATCCCATCACTCAGGAGGCAGAGGCAGGCTATCTCTGTGAACTGTGAGTCAAGGCCAGCCTGGTCTACAGAGACAACAAAAATTCACAGAGAAACCTGGTCTCAAAAAACCAAAACCAAACCAAAAAAAAAAAAAAAAAACCAGACATATTAACCAGCAAACTATTTGAAAATTATTTCATCCCTGTCATATTTATTGTAATGATCTAAAAGAGACCTTATCTGCAAATAATATTCACAGTTATAATAGTAATGAATATACTGTAGTTTGCATTTGGGTGGAAACTATATGCAATGACTGGTATCTGTTTTATAATGACAGAGAAGTTATACAGAAACACAGATGATATTTCCATATTGTCATGGATGCAACACTAAATTAATGCAGCTACAAAACAGGTGCCAAATATCTCTGGTTATCAGCATATATCATAAAAATGTAGTATTGTAGAACAGGTTTAAGTGTCTTGGAGAGTGTATTTCTGAAGCTTGAAACCATAAGTCTATAGTCCAGTCTCTTGATTTTTTCATTAGATGCTGAAAAAGCATTTGACAAAATTCAACACCCCTTTATGATAAAGGTCTTGGAGAGATTAGGGATACAAGGTTCATATCTAAATATAATAAAAGCAATATACAGCAAGCCGACAGCTAACATCAAATTAAATGGAGAGAAACTCAAAGCGATTCCATTAAAATCAGGAACAAGACAGGGCTGTCCACTCTCCCCATATTTCTTTAATATAGTGCTTGAAGGTCTAGCAATAGCTATAAGACAGAATAAGGAGATCTTGGGGATTCGAATTGGAAAGGAAGAGGTCAAACTTTTCTTATTTGCAGATGACATGATAGTGTACATAAGTGACCCCAAAAACTCTACCAAAGAACTTCTACAGCTGATAAATAACTTCAGTGATGTGGCAGGGTACAAGATCAACTCAAAAGAATCAGTAGCCCTCCTCTACACAAAGGATAAAGAAACAGAGAGGAAAATCAGAAAAACATCACCTTTCACGATAGCCACAAATAGCATAAAGTACATTGGGGTAACACAAACCAAGGAAGTAAAAGATCTATTTGACAAGAACTTTAAGACCCTGAAGAAAGAAATTGAAGAGGATACCAGAAAATGGAAGGATCTCCCATGCTCCTGGATTGGTAGGATCAATATAGTAAAAATGGCAATTCTACCAAAGGCAATCTATAGAATCAATGCAATTCCCATCAAGATCCCAACAAAATTCCTCACAGATCTTGAGAGAACAATAATTAAGTTTAAATGGAAAAACAAAAAGCCCAGGATAGCCAAAACAATCCTATACAATAAAGGAACTGCAGGAGGCATTACCATCCCTGACTTCAAATTCTATTACAGAGCTACAGTAATGAAAATAGCTTCATACTGGCATAAAAACAGAGACGTTGACCAATGGAATCAAATCGAAGACCCGGATATTAATCCACAAACATATGAACACCTCATATTTGACAAAGAAGCTAAAAGTATACAATAGAAGAGTGAAAGCATCTTTAACAAATGGTGCTGGCATAACTGGATATCAACCTGTAGGAGAATGAAAATAGATCCTTATCTGTCTTCATGCACAAAACTCAAATCCAAATGGATTAAAGACCTCAATATAAATCTGACCACACTTAACCTGATAGAAGAGAAAGTGGGAAGTAGCCTGCAATACATGGGCACTGGAGACCACTTCCTATGTAAAACCCCAGTGGCACAGACAATAAGAGCAACAATTAATAAATGGGACCTCCTGAAACTGAGAAGCTTCTGTAAAGCAAAGGACATAGTCATTAAGACAAAAAGGCATCCTACTGAATGGGAAAAGATCTTCACCAACACCACATCAGACAAAGCTCTCATCTCCAAAATATATAAAGAACTCAAGAAACTAGACATTAAAGTTCTAAATAACCCAAATAAAAAATGGGATAATGATCTGAACAGAGAATTCTCAACAGAAGGAGTTCAAATGGCCAAAAGATACTTAAGGTCATGTTCAACTTCCTTAGCGATCAGGGAAATGCAAATCAAAACAACTTTGAGATACCATCTTACACCTATCAGAATGGCTAAAATCAAAAACACCAATGAAAGCCTATGCTGGAGAGGATGTGGAGTAAGGAGAACACTCATCCATTGCTGGTGAGAATGCAAACTTGTGCAACCACTTTGGAAATCAGTGTGGCGGTTTCTCAGGAAATTGGGAATCAATCTACCTCAGGATCCAGCAATACCATTAAGAATATTAAGCCTATGACTCACAAGCCTAGAGAAGCCAAACAGCAAGGTGAACCCAAAGAAAAAAATATAGATCCTCCTGGAAATTGGAAGCAAACAAGATCGCCGGGCAAAAGGTGGAGGCACGGGAATGGGGATGGGGGGGAGGTAGGGGTGGAGGAATAGGTGAAAGGGAGAGAGGGAGGGAGAAGGGAGAAGGGATGGACTGGGAAGAGCTTGGGGGAGAAGGAGGGTGGAAATGAGGAAGGGTGGATATTGGAGAAGGGAAGAAGATATCTACATGAAGGGAGTCATTTTAGGATTGGTAAGAGTCTTGTGAACCTAGAGGGGATCACAGGTGTCCACGGGGATGTCCCCAGCTAGGTACTTGGGCAACAGAGAAGAAGGTGCCTGATCTAGCCTTGTCCCATAGTCACATTGATGAATATCTTGATCATCACCATAGAAATTTCATCGCATGGATGGAGATAGAGACAGAGACCCACATTCACATCAGAGCAATGGACTGAGCTCCCAAGGTCCAGTCAAAGAGTGGAAGGTGGGAGAAGATGAGCAAGGAGTCAGGACCGGGACAGACTGGTTCACCAACCCAGACAGTGTGCCTGATCTAATGGGAGCTCACCAAATCCAGCTGCACCAGGACTGAATGAGCATATGATCAAACTTGAATCTCTGAATGTGGCTGTCAATGGGGGCTGACTGAGAAGCCAATGATAATGGCACTGGGACCTATCTCTTCTGCATGTATTAGCTTTTTGGGAATCTAGTCTATATGGATGCACACTTTCCTATGTTTGATGGATAGGGGAGGGCCTTGGGCTTCCCACAGGACAGGGTACCCTGCCCCCTCTTAAGGAAGCAGGGGGAAGGAGAAGGGTTAGTGGGGGAGCGGGAGGGGACTGGGAGAAAGGGAGGAAGTGTAAATTTTTTGAATGAAAAATAAAAGAATATTTAAAAAATATATGTATATATTATTATTGTTCCAATAAAGAAAACAAAATCATAATCCAATTGTAGATAAAGTTTGCTTTCCAATTAACACAGAAAAAATGGTGAAGATGTACATCTATTCTGAGGTTGCCTGAGTCAGAATCAGAAACTAAAGGACTTAAACATTTAATGTTCTCCATATTGTGACACAAAATCCTAATGTGCTTTTGTCATCAATACTTACTGAAAAGCAGAAATGAATACAGCACAATCCTAAACATTGCAAACATAACAGTGAACACAACAGAAAAATCTTATGTAGTTTTCTACTGACAGTAGTATTTTAAAGAGTAGTTGTAGTGAAACCATGTTTTATTTTAGATATTAATTCATGAAAGAAAATAGAGAGTAAGAAAGATTGAATTTTAACTGGGAAGCGGGGAGAGTGGCATTTTAAATTTGCATTTTCTGGCACATATCACTCTTAAAATGACAGTTGAGTGAATAACAAAAGAAAATAATTATACTTTAGTGATCACAAATTAAAAGAATTAAAAGAACAAATACCCTAAGGTCCAAGTACTCCTTATATGAGTGGAATAGGTTGTAAAGGAGTTGTGCATATGTCCAGGTTAAAAGATAATGTTTATCTTTGGATATATACAGCACACACACACATACAAATTCCTAGGTTATGTTTATATACATGACAAATGCACATGTGTTTGATCAATTTATGCAAAAGTTTACTAAAGACAGTCTAAGCACAGAACTCTTTACTCACTAAGAGATATGTGAAAGGAGCCATTATTTAAGGCTGAAAATGCTGCATCCAGTGATCAGAATTTGCAAATGTAAGTGAAGTAACAAGACAACCTCATTGTCTCATGGGTTTTATATTTCAAGGTAACATCAATTTAGTTTTCTTTAAATAACTCATTGCAATTTTTAGTTGTGTTTTGTATTCATAATTCACACACACATTTTCTCAGAAGCATTGTATGGAGAGAAAGGACTTACACAGTTTTTTTTAAAGAGTTTGATATATTTATTGTATTAAATGAATTAATGAAAAAATATAGGAAAGTTTACTAAAGATTTTATTCTATTCATCATTCAGTTTATAAAGTTGGTGCCTGAATAAATTATGCGATCACCCTTCCCAATAACTATTCACCCCAGGACTCTGGATCGAGTTTTATTATTTAATGTAGGGTAGTCATAATTAGTCTGAAATGCCTCCCAAGCTACACCATTTTACCTTCATATGTAGTAAGTGCTAGATTATTGGTAGGTATATGGCTTCCTATAATTAGCTATATATTTTAAATAAGAATATGATGTTTAATTTTCTTTGACATTCAATTCATTTTTTTAAATATTTAGCCTATACGAAAAGGTCATAAGTAAGGCTTGTGATCCTAGAGCATAGGAAATCCAATGGGATGATGTAAGCTTAGAGTTATATCCTTGACATTTTCCAACTAATTATTTGCTTTACAGTCAGGTTCCCAATTAACATTGTACAGTTAACAATCATTGTAAAGAAATCTTAAGAAGTGTTTTAGAGTTTTTGGATTGAATATAGTTTTAAATCAATATTTTATCAATAGCATGGGAAAATAAATATACGGGTTAGCTAGCTTTAACACTGAATATTATAATTCAGATTGACCTTTATAAGTTAGAAAAGTAGCAAGAATTAAATTACAACTTTTAGGTCAAGTATAACATAGCAGCTACAAAAAAAGGGAAGACATGATATATGCAAGACAAGAAAGGATTAATTAAGTGGGACTATGGCAACAAAAACCATAGCGGACCTGAATTGAGCACAATTCAATACAGGAGCACTATTTAGGAATTTGAACACCTACTACTGGAATTTAGCATACAATATGATACCATTCTCATGTAAAATATTTAAATATTTGCAGCTGTAATTTTTATTCATTGTATTCAATATTAAGCTTTTATTCATTGTATTAGATATTCAATAGTAAGTTTGTTACCTTTGTTGGGTTTACCACTCCTGGGATGGAACACAATGACCAAGAGAATGTTAGGGAGGGAAGGCTTTGCCTTGATTTTGTGTCTGCACCGCCGCTCATCATCTAGAGAACAAGGAAGGTATTCAAAAAGCAACTGAGGAAGAAGCCATGAGGGAGAGCAGCTTGCATACTTTTTCATCATGGACTGCTTAGACTGCTTTATTATGTGAACCAGGACCACCTGCTCAGTGGTAGCCACACCCACAGTGAACTGAACTGTCCCACATCAATCACTAATAAAGGAAATACCCTATTTAATGACATCTTCAGGAAGTATTTTTTTTCAGTTGAGTTTCCCTCCTCTCAGATGACTCTATGACATGTCAAGTTGATATAGAAATTTCTAGCACACCAGTTTACTAAACTTTAGACAATTTGGAATTTTCAGAGCATGTAGAAGCAAGAAGGGAAATTAAGTGAATAGAAACATAGAAGTTCAGAAAAGCAATTTAATTGTTTCAAATGTTTGATTATAAATAAGAAGTATGAGGAGTTTTCTCCAATTTCTTTCTTCAAAGATTTAAAGTTCTTGTCATACAGATCTTCCACTTGTTTGTTTAGAGTTACTCTGAGATATTTATGTTATTTGTGGCTATTATGAAGGGTGATGTTTCTCTGATTTTTTTCTCAGTCTATTTATCATCTGTGTACAAGAGGGCTACTGTTTTTTTTTTTTTAATTTAATCTTGTATCCTACTACATTACTGAAAGTGTTTATGAGTTGTAAAAGTTTCTTGGGAGAATATTTGAGGTCACTTATGTAAACTATCATATCATCAGCAAATAGTGAGAGTTTGACTTCCTTTCAGATTTGTATCCCCTTGATCTCCTTTTGTTCCATTGTTGCTCTAGCTAGGACCTCAAGAAATCTATTGAATGAATAAATGTGACCTCCTGAAACAGAAAAGCTTCTGTAAAGCAAAGGACACAGTCAACAAGACAAAACGGCAGCCCACAGAATGGGAAAAGATCTTCACCAACCCCACAAAAGACAGAGGTATTATCTCCAACATATACAAATAGCTCAAGAAATTGATCATCAAAAGAACATATAATTCAATAAAAAATGGAGTAAACACATAAACAGAGAACCTTCAACAGCAGAATCTAAAATAGCTGAAAGACACTTAAGGAAATGTTCAACATCCTTAGACATCAAAGAAATGCAAATCAAAACAACTCTGAGATTCCATCCTACACCTTTAAGAATAGCCAAGATCAAAAACATTGATGATAATTTATGCTGGAGAGGTTGTCAGGTAAAGGGAACACTCCTGAATTGCTGGTGGGAGTGCAAGCTGGTACATCCCCTTTGGATATCAGTGTGGCGATTTTTTCAGATATTAGGAAACAACCTTCCTCGAGACCCAGAAATACTACTTTTGGATATATTTCCATCCAAAAGATGCTCAATCGTACCACAAGGACATGTACTCAGCTATTTCCATAGCACCATTGTTTGTCAGAGCCAGAACCTGGAAACAACCAAAATGCCCCTCAAATGAAGAGTGGATAAGGAAAATGTGGTACATTTACACAATGAAGTACTACACAGCAGAAAAAAATAATGACATCTTGAAATTTGCAGGCAAATGAATGGATCTAGAAAACATCATACTGAGTGAAGTAACCCAGACCCAGAAAGACAAATATCATATGTACTCACTCATAAGTGATTTTTAGACATAAAGCAAAGAAACCAGCCTACAAATCACAATCCCAGATAACCTAGACAACAATGAGGACCCTAAAAAAAGACATAAATAGATCAAATCTACATGGGAAGTAAACAAGGTCTCCTGAGTAAATTTGGAGCATGGGGATCATGGGAGACAGGTTAAGGGGAAGGCAAAGGAAAGATATCAGAGAAAAATGCATAGCTCAATAAAATCAACAAAAAGAAGTGTGTGAAATGATTTGATATCCACATTTATGCCAGCAATTGAATGGCTATGAATTATTGACCCACTAATTTCAACTTCCATTGTACTCTCTTTTTTAGAATTCTATCAAGGATGAAAAGATTAGCTGTGGGAAAAAATAACTAAAGAAGGAATAAATCATAGCAAGGATTAGTAAGTTTTATTTTAATTTTTTTTCTGAGAGTTGAGGTGTGAACTCAGTTTTGTGAACATTTAGGTCTGATCAATAATTATCTTCAATACCCAACATTTTCATGTGTAGTTTCCATTACATATTTTCTTACAAAGATGAAGCTAATATTACTATTTTAGCAAATTTTCTAGTAGTAGTTGACATGGAATTTATTAAAGAACATCAGTATGAGTCTATTTTAAAAAAAAGGTTGCAAAGATATAAACTAGTTCCACATTAAACTTTTTCTTTTTCTTTAGTTATTTTTCTAAAAAGTATAATATAGTTACTCTCATTATTTAATGTTGACTTTATGTAAATTATTGATTTTATAAGGAAATAAGATTCATTATTCTATTGTTATGTTCTCAGTAATGTAAAAATGGTAAGTTAAAATGTCCTCTAAGTGATTCTGTCAATATATTCTTATGCTAAAATTCCTGAGCATTTTAATAATAACTTCAGGCATGTAATGAGAAGATTTACTACTTTAAGTGACCACAATATTGTAATGTGCTTGAAATGCTAATTATTTTGCTACCTTGAATTTGGCAGACATCATTCTCTTTCTGGTCATGTGTGTCTTCAGTTTCCCCCAATGCCACAGGCTTGGGATTTTGAGTTTTGAAGTACTGAGAGTCTCTAGATGTAAAGTAGGGAAGGGCTGAGATTGCAACAGCATGCTTAATTTTGCCCCCATGGTAAGACTAGAGACCTGGGAGAACAGGGCACAACAGTTGCAAAAATAATGCCACTGGGAGATTTTAGGCATCTAAAGGACTCACTCAGTGAAGTCTATTCTGTTGCCTACTTTAATATTTCTGAGTCCCCAGGCTTCCATTGGACCCCGATTGACAGGATTTTATCAGTATAATAGTTCACACTCTCAAAGGACTTTGAATACACTGAGTAACATTTTGAAATTTGAGTATTTTAAGGTCATGTTTTTGAATTTCCATTGTAACTTTTTTTTTTACTTTTTCTTTTTGAGAGCTTTTCTCATGATCATTGTTTCTACATCACTCCTTGCTATCCAGGTTGTCTCATATAATTGTGTGTGTGTACTTGTATTTATATGTATATATACAGACATACATTCATAGATTCATATGCAAACACTATACACCGCTATAACAATTGCGAACCCTAGCAATGACTGGATGGGGAAAATATTCATAGTAGTTAAATAGTGGCTTTTTTATCTTAAGGTTAACTCACAGCTGTCTAATTGAACTCAAAGGCCATACAACACAGGGAATCATGCCTAGTACCGAAAATCTAGTCTACTACCTATTCCTGAGAATTTTATGATTTTATCTTTCTTTATAACTGAGTAGAATTCAGTCGTGAATGTGTATTACATTTTTATCACCCAATGCTCACATTAAGAACATTTAGGTCATTTCCATAACCTAGCTATTATGAACAGAGGGGCAGTGAACATCACTAAGTCAATATCTTATTGCAGGATACCTTGGCATGTATGCCAAGGAGTGGTCCAGCTGCATAGTATGGAGGATATTATTTTACCTTTTCAGAATGCTGCACACTGATTTCCCCAGTGACTACACCCCTTTGCAATGTCACAAACAGTATATGAGTAGCCATTTCCCATATCCTCACTAGCTCCTTGTCAGGTATTTGATGGGTTTTTGTTTATTTAAATTTTTAACTAGCCATTCTAAGTTGGGTAATGTAAAATATCAAGAGCAGGCTCACTTGCACTTCTTTAATGCTTAGGGTGATTCTAAGATAGTTCTTAGTGACTTTTTTCTTCTTTAGAACTCTCTGTTCAGTGCCATAGTTCTTTTTTTGATTTTGGTATAGCTTGTAAAGATTGTCATTCTGTGGTATTCAACTTTGTTGATAGATTATTTTCTTTAATATACAGAAAGTTTAAAGTTTCACAAATTATTGACTTTGGTTCCTGTCAAAAAGGAATCCTTTCCAGAAAGTACTATATTTGTTTTTAGTAGCAGTTGTATTATTACAGATTTTCTAGAGAGATCTTTACTCAATTCAGAGTTTCTTTTTGTGCAAGATGGAAAACACTGACATAATTTCATTCTTCTACATGTGAACATATAGTTTTTCTATGACAAGTTTTGAAAATGCTGTCTTTCCCTCAGTGTATATTTTTATCAAATATTGGATGTCTGGAATTTTATGCACTTATGTTTAGGTCTTCCTTCCACTTTGTTCCACTGAAGTACATGTCTGTGGGTGTTCCAAAACCATACTGTCTTTAATCACAATAGATCTGAAATGTAGCTTTGAATCTTAGATGCTAATCTTTCTTTCATTGGTCTTTTCAGTCAGTATTGTTTTATCTGGAGTTTTCTGTAGTTCCATATGAATTTTATAAGATTTTATAAGTTTTTTCTTCTATTTCTGTGAAGAATGACACAGATGTTTTGGTTGTGAATGAATTGGATCTGGAAATAACACCTGAAGAATGGTCATTTTCACAAAAATGATTCTACTTAACCACGAGCATGATTGGTCTTTCTGTCTTCCATTTTTCTTTTTAACCTCTTCAAAGATTTCTGCCCTTTATAATAAGAACTTCGAAATTCTTGGTTAGGTTTTTTTCCTAGGTACTTTGGAAGTTATCATGATACTTAAGGTCATGTTCAACTTCCTTAGCTATCAGGGAAATACAAATCAAAACAACTTTGAGATATCATCTTACTCCTGTCAGAATGGCTAAAATCAAAAACACCTACGATTGACTATGCTGGAGAGGATGTGGAGTAAGGCGAACTCTCATCCATTGCTGGTGGGAATGCAAACTTGTGCAACCATTTTGGAAATTAGTGTGGCATTTTGTCAGGAAATTGGGAATCAATCTACCTCAGGATCCAGCAATACCACTCTTGGGAATATACCCAAAAGATGCCCAATCATACTACAAAAGCATTTGTTCAACTATGTTCATAGCAGCATTCTTTGTAATAGCCAGAACCTGGAAACAACCTAGGTGCCCCTCAATGGAAGAACAAATGTATATTCTTTGTGTGGAGCAATTTGTAGATATCTTTTACATCCATTTGATGCATTTTCTCATTTAATTCTCATGCTTCTGTTTATGTTCTATCAAGATTGCGTGACTACTGGAGAAAGTTGGATATTGAAATCACCTACTACCAATGAACAGTGGTTAATATGTGTATTGAAAAGTGTATTACAGTATATTTTTTTGTTAAATTGGAAGTATTAGACTTTAGCTGATACATGTGTAAAATTGTAATTTCTTCTTGGTTAATTTTCTTCTTAGTCAAAGTAAACTTTAACTCTTTTAGATAAGTTTAGTTTTAAGGCTATTTCATCTAACAGTAGGACAGCGTTGTCTGTTTTCTGGTCCTATTCACTGTCTTTCCTTGATGGTAAATGTGCTTCTTACAGACACACACACTCGAAAAAATATAGATAAATAGATAGATGATAGATAGATAGATGGGTCTGTTTCATAAGCTATTAGGATAACATATGTCATTTATTGGGTACTTCAGGCCTTCATTTTTGAAGGTTTTGTGCTCTTTGCCATCATTTTTTTCTATCTGTGCTTAGTTCTCTTTTGTGTTTAAGTAATAACTACATTTGATTTTATACTACCTCCTGGCTATGCTTACACCTTTTTCAGTCCAAAGTATTGCTTACACCTATTCTATATAGAGCTGATCTGGAAGACAGAAACTACTTTAGCGTGTTTATTTTACAGAAAAGTTTTCTTTCTCCTTCAATTAGGGCTGATGGTTCTTCCAGGAAAGAAGTCTGAATTGGTATCTATGGGATTTAGAACCTGAAATACATTGTTACAGCTCCTACTGACTTTTTCTTTAAAAAAACTTTTTACTGAATTTTGTGGATTTCACATCATGCATTCTGATCTCATTCATCTCCCCATCTCTTTGTATCTGCTTTCTGCCCTTGCAAGCTCCCCCCCCACAACCAATAAAGTAAAATTTAAAAGAAAAACAAAAAACAACATCAAAATCTCAGCATGAAAGCTATAGTATGGCCCAGTGAATGGTATAGTATACTATTTAGTCTATATATTTTTACTTGTAAGTGTTCATTGCAGCTTGGACCTGGATTTCACCAAGCCCCTAGTTGGCAATTCAGAGCATTCAGTTTGTTATGGCCTCAGTCGTAGTGTGGACCTCAAAGACTAACATGCCCCTAGATGGCAGCCCAGATCCCAGGCATCTGCTCAGCCTTCGATAGTAACAGGAGCCACAGACATCAACACAGAGCCTGGCTGTGGTAGGGTCATAGACCTAGACATGACCTTTGGCTGCAAGTCGGTCCATACTTTACCATGGTACCAGGCTGTAGTAAGGCCACCCAGATGTGTATTGCCCAAACAGCAGTTTGACCCTCAAACACCCTCAAAAACCTACAGGTGTCAGCCCAGACTATGGACTTCTACATGGCATTCAGAAGCAAAAGACGGCACAAACATCTTCACAGAGCCTGGTGACAGCAAGTCATGAACCCAGACATGGTCTTCAGCAGCAGTCCAGACCCAGATGTCACCACGATCACTGGTGTTAGGACAAACGTCTTAAGTAGGCCTGGGCCCTGTGGGGCACATCCCTTGGACACTGATATGGTCATAGATGATGGCCCAGAATTCAGGCATTCTCAGAGCCCTCAGTGGTAATAGGAGCCATGGAAACTGCCCACCACAACTGCATCAGGACCACAGACATGGCCCTTGGCAGCAGACCAGGCCCAAACATTACCACAAATTTTGATGGCAAGCAAGCCACCCACATCAGCCCATTCATCATCACTCTCAACTCTTCAGAGCTGCCTCTCTCCACAGCACATAAAACATTCTGCCTCTCTCACTCTCCTCTTTTCCCATTACATACTCACTTAGCATAATGGTACTCAACCACCTGGTACCACAGGTGTTGGTCAGCTTTTGACTGATTTCTGCTTGCCCGGGACAAGTGGCCTTTGGGGGGGGGAGCAGCTGTGATTGTCCTACTGGTATCTGATCCTCCTTTCTGACTCTTAAAGTTTACACTGAGAAATAAGTTGTGATGATGACTTTTTTTTATGTGCTTTGCTCCTGTAGTTCTGGCATTCTCTATCTTCAATGTGATTCATCAAACTTGTTAGGCTTTCTCTTGAGGTTTCTAATAGGCTATTGACTGTTTTAATTTCTATTGATTTCAGCTTGGATTTGCTTCAGTCTTTCTCTCCTTACTAAATTCAGACTTTTCTGAATTTTCTTTGTCATTTTACTCAGCAGCACATTTGTGTTTTCTTGAACTTGGCTTACAAGTTTATTCTTACCTTCTTTGAATTTAGAAAGAGAGAAGGACTTTGTGTGTGTTTATGTGTTTAAAACACTTTGAATTATTTCACCATCCTCATGATTAATATTATCCTTTTAAATTGTGTGTCCTGGGGTTCATATGAGTAACTTTTATTGGAGAACATTTCTATAAAAAAGTGTCATAATGTGGTCCAGGAACTGAGTTGTAAAAGGAGAATTCTGAGTGCTTGTGAGACCACATCAAGAAAGCAAAACATGAGTCTTGTGATCTCTGTTTCTTTAAAACACAAAGCTGTTGTTGTAATGTATTTTTGTGCTTCTCCCAGATGTAGCAGTTAGGAATGAGTGTACTTCAGATTACTCAGTATTACTTGCTGTTGTTATTCAATTATGCTTCTATGGAAAAATGTGTTTTTGCCACATGCAGCTCATCCTTGTAATTGTATACAGATTGAAGTTATGAGAACTTTACTCATGCGACCTTTCTTAACCCTTGGAATATAAATTTTCTGTGAAGCTCAAGAAAGTTGGCCTAAGACTTTAGTCTGCCTCATTTATTGGCTCCATTTCTCCTAGGTCCATCTCCTAAAGTATGGTGACTGGACTGGTAGGTGTGGAATGGACATCCTGTCTTGTTCTTTCATTTAATTTGTGGTTTTGTGTCCTGGGCATCTGAGCTTCTTTTACTGCTTGAGTGTTAAGTGTGACCCAAGGGATATTTATTGCAAGACAAGTATGAAGAATTAGTAGCTCAATCCATCAGATAACAAATATCTATATTGAATTGGAGAAATGGGATCGATTCCAATTCACAGGAAACCAAGAAAGCACAGACATAAGATAGGCAGGTTGGGTCTCCATGTACTATTGTGTCAAATGTATTGACTGAGCTGTGCTTGGACGTGTGAGGATGGCATGGTTGGGCTATTATTTTGGGTAATTATCAGGTTAGGCCAACACCCTGGAGAATAGGAATGGTGAATATGGACAGGAGCCTAGAGAAAGCACTCCACTAGAAAGTGTAAAGGCGCGTGTTCTACCCTCAGCCTGGAATTTGGGAACAGCACAATCTGGCTAGGTACTGGAGAACTCACCAGACTTTGGAAAATTCCCTGTTAGTTTTGAGGAAAGATAGGAGTAGAAAGCAAAGTGGTAATCATATTAACAAATATGCCATTTTCTCTAAAACTATGCTATGATAAAAGCATAAAAATGTTTTCTTAGTCAATTGTGTCTATACTAGTGTAGAGAACTGAAATTTTCCAGTTTTTATATCACTCTAAATCAATATTATTTATTTGATTTAAAATACTAAAGGCAATTGAGCAAAATTTATGTCACTGGAAATATGTGTTCTATAAAATTTCTACGGCATGTATGAACAAATATCTCTTCACCATAAATGAGATGCAAATTATTCCACCCGACTACATCTTGGTGAACCAGTGAGTTCACTGGAGTTATGTTTATGTTTATAAATGAAGAGCTACTTAAGAGAATCATTGCTTACTTAAAAGAAGTTGCAATGCCAAAAATACACACCCCTCTATGGGTGGTAACACTGAAAAGTTGCATCCCTGCAACCTCCTGCTCAATTAGCAATATCTTGGGATGTCAGAGAGCCTTTTTCTCTAGCAATTAGTGGCTACTTTCATAATTTTGAGCAATGGACTTGTGAACACTACAATTTCTAGAAGCCCTGAAAATTAATTCCTGGAGCATATGGGTCTCTCTTCTTCCTCCGAAAGGAATGTTCTAATTTGGATAAAATACCTAAACAGTACTCTACACCTTCTTACAGTTCTCATTGTCTTTCTCCTGTTTATTTCTCAATATGTCAAGATCCTGCAGGAGCGTCATACAAAAGTCTGATTATTTTATTCTTTTTATGGTTAAATCTTTGTTATTATTTCATAGTAATAATGATTCTTGTGAACTAGAGAAATTATAAGTCTCCATAGTAACCTCCACCTACTGAAGGAAGAAGTTTGTTTTCATCATCCAGGCTGGCTCCATCTGTAATCTATGTGCATAGACACAATGCTTTAGAGGGAAATTTGTAAAGGCACATCATATTAGTCCCATTGGGTGCACTGACCTCTTCAGTCCCAGTACTTTGCCCTGCCTTACACTGGCAGGAAGGAGTTCCTTCCTGTGCGGTAGTCCTCAAGTTCATTCAAAAGCAGATATTTGCCTCTCCAAAATAGTGCCAATCTGCTGTGGGACAATGATCTTGAACTCTGTAAAGATTTGTCTCTTGTACTTGTTTAATAAAATGCTGATTGGCTAGTAGCCAGGCAGGAAGTATAGGCATGGTAACCAGAATAGGAGAATTCTTGGAAGAAGAAAGACTCATTCTGCAGTTGCCACCAAGACAAAGAGGAAGCAAGATGAGAATGCCTCACAGATAAAAGGTACCAAGTCACGTGGCTAACACAGATAAGAATAATGGGTTAAATTACTATGTAAGAGTCAGCTAATAAGAAAGCCTGAGCTAATAGGCCAATAATTTTATAAGTAATATATGACTCTGTGTGTTTCTTTGGGACTGAATTCCTGTGGGACCAGGTGGGAAAGAAATGTTTGTCAACATAATGCCACCAACATGGTCAACTACATCCACATAATACCTCATTGAGCTTGGGAATAAATTCTAGACATAAAAGAACAGACTTAAGTATGGCTTCTTGGTAACAGCATTTTCTCTAGTGAGCTCCATTTGTTACAGGCAAGCACATCTTATTTAAGAGAGGCTTCCTGACTCAGCTTTATCTACAAAAACCTTGATGCACTTTTAAGAGGTCCCATCACCAAACACTTAAATTGTGTTTATGAATAGCCAATAGAATGCTTCTTGGTGGTAGCAAGGACCTTGAAATGCCATAGGGTTGTGGCAATAAACATGGCTCTGGCCAGTACCTACACCATGAGGCTAGACTCTTAGAAAGCTAAAACATGGGGTGGATCTAGTCGTCAAAGACATGGCTTTAATTCTAGTAAATTAAAAACTTATGTGGTCAGAAAGAAAGAGATATATAGTAAAGATAGATTCAGACCAAGAAAACCTCTCAACAGTTTATACTGTGTATAAAAATATATGAAGGCTTGGTAGAGAAATGAAAAATGATGAAGTCCATAAAAATAAAAAGAAAGAGAGTAGTTGGGTGTGGTGTCACACACCTTTAATCCCAGAACTTGGGAAACAGAGGCAGGTGAATTTCTGTGAGTTCAAGAGCAGCCTGGTCCACAGAGTGAGTTCCAGGACAGCCAAAGATACACAGGAAAAGCATGTCTCAAACAAACAATAACTAAAAATAAAAGAAACAGAGTTCAAAATAAAGCCATGTAAAGATGGAAAATACACAGAAGATCTGGATATTGTGAGTTATTGTGTTGTCTTTGAATTGTTTGATGGTTGAGGAAGGAGCAATAGCTGCTAAAAGACATCTGTTTATAAATTCTGCTGAATTAATCTAACATACATATTTTGTGAATGTCTTGACTTCAAAATTTAAGTCAAAAGATATGTTACTTTGGAGAAGAGGTTTTGCTTTTGTTTTCCCAGGATTGAGAGGCTGTGGGTTCATTCTGAGTTAAGAAAAATCAGGTTTGATCAAGGAAGATCCCCTGAGAAACCTCTGATAGGAGCCTATAGCTCAGTTGTCCGAGTTCTACCTCAGAAGATCCCCTGAGAAACCTCTGATAGGGGCCTATAGCTCAGTTGTCCGAGTTCTACCTCAGAAGATCCCCTGAGAAACCTCTGATAGGGGCCTATAGCTCAGTTGTCTCACAGAATACTCCAGTCAGGACTTGACTATAATTCTATATTCTATAATTCTATAATTCTAAATTTTCTTTAGATTCCCATATGATTGTCAGCACTCCCAATCAGCTGGAAATAACCTAGGAAACTATGCCCACATTCCCCAAAAATATATTATGGATGTTTGTCTTTGTTTAGAGTGTTGCTTTCAAGTTGTTATGGCTAATGGACTGGAAAAAAAGCTAAACAAAAGAGATTAGATTCAGAGTTCTTGTCTTGAAAAAAAGACAGGGTGCTTTGGGACAATGGTCTTACATCCTGCAAAGATTTATGTCTTGTACTTGTTTAATAAAATGCTGATTGACCAGGAGTCAGACTGGTAGTATAAGTGGGACAACCAGTGTAGGAAAATAGGCTTAGTCTGCATTCATTACCCAGACCAAGAGGAAGCAAGATGAAAATGCTTCACTGATAAAAGGTACCAAGTCACATGGCTAACACAGACAAGAATAATTGTTTAAAGTATGATGTGATAATTAGCAAATAAGAACGCCTGAGCTAATAGGTCAACCAGTTTATAATTAACATAGGCCTCTGTGTGTTTCTTTGGGACTGAATGACTGTGGTAAAAGACAGGACAGGAACCTCTGTCAACATCAGTATTATACCAGCAGGCATATCTTGTTAATAATCTCATAGACTATTGGTGACAATTCTATCTCAGTAACTGGTTTAACAGCTTCCAGCTGTAGAAAAAGCAACCAGGAAGGAGTTTCCAAAATGTAGGGTTTTTGTATATCCTACAAAGTATGTTGTATTTTCGACAACAAAGTATTATTATTTGTTATGAAATACAAAAAGTGGCATTGGTATGCATATATTTTGTGGGGAAATTGCAGATATCCACATCCAACAATTCACAGAGAAGTAGCTTGTGCTTGGGACGGGGATTGTCACACAATTCCATTATAGGTTTTAGCATACATAGTGCCTGTGTTAAGACTCTTTGAGTACTGATTTTTCTGATCTTCTAGACATCTTTTCAAACCTTTAAGGCACTCAGAGTTAATGTTTTGTAATAAAACAATCTACATAAAATAGTAAAAATCTTGAAAAAGTAGGATTGCCTCCTCAAGAAAGTGCCATTTGACATTGGATTTCTAAGGTTAGGCAGGCAGTAAAAGAAATGTTATCCAAGTTAATAATAGCATCAAATTATCTCTATGTCTTTGTCAAAAGAATAGAGTTATATGCCATACCATGTCTGCAGAGTGAGGCACTTTCCCATTTAACAGTACATAATCCATATTCATTGTCAATGAGATATTGTGCTTCCTCATCCTAAAGTGCTGTTGCTTGGAGCTACTGTGTGTCCCTATGCACCCAATGACCATGGATGGGCCAATTTACTCTTCTGGGTTTTTTCTTATGAAAAAAAAAGGGAAAGAAAAAAAGGTTGTACTGTAACCAGCAGTAATTGTCCATGAAACCCACTCAGCACACTATTTCTGATAGTCTTCAGGCCATTATCATGGTTCTTGCCTTTCCATCAGCTACATCTGAATGTTGAAACAGTCATAGACTGGGTGACCAATATCTACCTCCAATATCCCTTTTCTTTACTCATAGGGAAATGTTGTGGAATACTCTAGAGGAATATCTATCAACCCTCCAAGAGAAGACTCATCTTTTCATCTCTACTTTTTGATCATTTATGTATTTCTAGGAACTACTATTCTGTATTTGAAGCCTTTCAAAAACAAATTATCATAACATTTAAATTTCTGCTGCTTTTTTTTCCCCAAAGAACTCCAGCTCAACATAAATCTTCCCCCATAGTTTGTCAAGACCTGGACAGATCATTTTGTCTGGTTTATCTTTCTTTTGTCCCTTCTTTCTTGATTTTGTACATTATGAATCCAATTTAATAACATTCTAAGTCATTCAAATCTTCTAGCCTCACATTATCCCTGATTTTCCCACTAAATCAAACACTTTCTTAATTCTCCTGAGAGAAATGGGCATCAAACAATATTGTCACATTCAGCTTCTTCAGTAGTAACACTTGTTTTCTGTGCTTCAGTTGCTGATATTAATTAGGACCCCAGATGTTGATAATAAGTATACATAATACCTAATTTGAGAAGGCTTGTCAGAGAGTTATGTTCTTATGTTGCCTCAATTTATACAGCCTTTGATATATGACATAGTTTTCAATGTCATTAGCACTCCTAGTGCTCTCATCTGTTTCCTTGCTCCACAATCACACAAGTGAGATTGTAATCCATTTAAATTCACTGTTTTTTTTCCAATTCCATTATTTCATGTGGAAAGTATTGTCCAAGTCTCATAATTTCCTATTTTAAGCCATTATTAAAGTCCACATCTGCATGCTATCCTATGGGTTTTTCTTTTCCTGTGCATTAAAAGTCAGACCTCAGGGCTCCTCCACTTCTCTTTTCCTACTATTGGATTCTCTGCATGAGTTCTAATTTTGGGGAACCAAGAAAAGGCTCTTTATCATTAATATTACTTGAATCATTCATGCCCAACCTTCTATAAAAAACATAAGTTAACAACGCTTCCTCAAACACCTTTTTTTTTTTTTACTTTTGTTATCAAGTCCAAGGCTGAAAGTGGAAGATAACATCCACTTGTCTTGCATGCAAGTATTGCTGGCTAGTTTTATGTCAACTTGACACAAGCTAACATCATTCTAGAAGAAGGAACCTCAATTAAGAAAATATCTCCATAATATTGGGATGAAGGCAAGCCTGTATTTGGAATTTTCTTAATTAGTGATTCTTTGAGACTGAACAACTGCAGGACCAAGCAGGACATAAACTTCCATCTACAGTGATTGATGGGAAAGGGCCCAAACCATTGTGGGTGATGCCATCACTGGGACAGTGTTTCTCAGTTCCATAAGAAAGAAGGCTGAGCAAGCAGCGAAGAATAAGTCAGTAAATAACATCCTTCATGGCCTCTGCATCTGATCCTGCCTCCAGGTTCCTGTCCCATTTGGGTTTCTGTCCTGACTTCCTTTGATAATGCTGTTGAAGTATGAGGCAAAAAAAACTCCTTCCTCTCCAAGTTGTTTTGGTTCTAGAATTTTATCATCACAGAAATAGAAACCCTGACTAGGACACAGGTATATCTAGGAAGAAAGCTGAGCCCCATTTGCATATCTTAAAACCATCAACATAGGTCATGGATTTGATTCCACAGCCTGCTTATGATTTTATCTTATACATCCTACTTTCAGGAACTGCAAAATATTTTCTAGCCCATCCACTATTAGGGAGCACTGGAAATCTTCATAGTCATGTGCTCACTTCATTGGACAGAAATGCCACCCCACATTGAAATGCCACCTTGGAACCCATAGTCAAAGGTTGTTATACTTTTAGATGGTTTGGGTTTGGTTTCAAATTCTGTCTCTCATGGTAGGGAGTATATAACCACTACTAGAGCAATGAATTACATCAACTTATACCTATGGGAAAAAGCAATCCTATCAGGTTTGCCCTAACAGATGCTTATCAATACATGTGGGGCTTTACACATGTAAGCCCCCTTTGCATGTCCCAGTATTTGTGAAGATCCCTGCAGGTGACATGGAAGCCAGGGATATTAACCAAACATGGGTGAGAATGACAACATGGTTCAGTTTTGCCTAGTCAAATTGAATCAAACTTCAAACATCTGATTATACTTGGTTTATGATCAGCATATTTAAACACAGGACAATTTACAAAATAGTTTCCTGATGTAATACCATTCATGGTGCTCAAAGAGGCATAATTACATCAAAGATACACTCAAAGTGCATGCCATTTCTTCCAATAAGATGAGTTCTAGAATTAAGCTACTTGTATTAAAGGCCTAGGAACAGATCTGGCATGGGTTTAGTCATATGGATAGTAGAGAGATCATGAGGTCTATTAGGTAACTCAGGTCCTGGTTGACAGCAAGTCATTCTTCCTCCAAACACTTCAAAAACCATGCAGCAATGATGGAAAAGAAATTCACTTCAATATTGACACAAATGAAATTCAATATATGTATGCTCCCATTTCTAACTTTTAGTTCCCACTTTTTCTACCATCATTGTGTTTTATGTGTACACAGAAAGCATATTCATATGCAAATTATTTGATAAATTAGGAAATATCTATACAAACATAAAATTGAGCATGAAATTAGGCCAAGTGATCACAGAAAACTCCATAGATGATTTGCTTTGCACAACGTAGCCCATTTACTTCTAGAAGGACTCGATTCTTGAGGTCAATTTCACCTGGAAACAAGCTTGTTTTACAGTTTATGGTCCCCTAAAAGCAGATGGCATTCAAATCCTTTAATTCCTGAAATGTGTATATTTCTCTTATTGCATGTTCATGTACATTTCTAATTGCTTCTTTTTATTTCTATCTTGTAAGCTAAATATCTTCATAATGTCTTATATTCACAAAGAAAGTAATAAATCTTAGTTCAGACACAAGTGAATGTGAGAAAATTTGAGGTAAAAGGGTTGCAGAAACCCAATCCCAGCACAACTGTAATGATTCAGGAAATTAAAAATAATTTCACATATTTCCTGACACACTAGTAAAATGATGTTACCTTTATCCATTCATTTTATACATTTAATCATATCTACTTTTTTGTTCATGATCTAATTCACAGAAAACTTTAAGTTGTATGAAATCTGATTTTTCCATACATCCATTCGATGTATAAACATAACCTTTATCTTTTATTTTCAAATATACAAAATGTTTGCAAATAACCTTTGAATTTCAAAATTATGGATAGATTATTATTTTATTATTTTACTCAATTATTATTTTGTAGAAAATAATGTTCCCTATAAATCCTTGAAAAAAGGACTTTGCTTATCTTCCTTTAGAGCACATAAAACTGAGACAATAGACACTGTCAATTCAGAGCAAACTAGTGAGTAATACTGTCACCAGGCTTAGTTAAAGCAAAAGGGTTATGAAAGAGCAATTGTTAAAAAAATACTGCATTCATCTTCTCACTTCATTAATTTTATTAATCATGAAACAAGCATTAACAACTATTGAGACAGCTCACTAAATTAAAGGGGGAAGAGTGGGAAAGGGATATAAACTAGAAGAAAATAAGTATTGAATTTAAGGTTTTGAGAATTTTTTCAATTATCGCTGATAATAAAAGCAAAAATTAAATTAAATTAAAATATCTCAAAGATGTCCTGGCATGCTTTTAGTATTAAATTGTTATTAAATACTCTATCACCTGGTGAGATTGGAGGCAAGGAAGGTCTAAGAGTGTAGGAGTCATTTGAATTGAAGGAAATAACATCCCTGTTTATGCACATATGGCATTTACCAGGAGCACCCATTCTTCAGCAGTCATTATGGATCAAGAATTAGACACACATTAGTAAATTAGCACTATACAATTATATCTTAATGAGAGTAAGTGGCTTATTGACAGGAAGTGCATAGTGAGTAAGTACCTCAGTAAAGATGCTTTTGCTGGTAGAATTTCTTATTATAACTATCTTCATAGTTAAGAATTTACATTATTTACTTTTGTAAAAAAGAACTGACACAATTTTCTTCTTTTTCATTATCACCCAAAACTCCATTCCCCCAAATTTTCATTTTTTATTTGATTGATAATTACCACAATTATTTTATTAATATTTCCCTCTTTTTTTCTGTGTACAAGAAAACATATTCATTTTCTAATGTAAAGGGATTATTTTGATTCATTTTAGTTTTCCTCTGCCATATATTCAACTATTTCTAGTTGAAAATAGAATCCAGATAAGTACTTCTCTAAATGTGCTTTCCAGAACTAGTTAAGTATTGCACACTGCTTTTGGTAGAGAAAGGTAAATTTAAATTGTATGATCTTTTAATGTTTCAATAATCATGGTTTCTGGCATTCACCAACACACTCTACATAGAGAGGCATTACTGTCAATGGCAAGAAGATGATTCCACTCTGTCTTTTTTTAAATTATTACTTTATAATTAATACCATTCAAAATTTCCACTTCCTCCCCTCCTCCCACTTCCCTTCAGCTCTCCCACTCACCCTCCTCCCCTTCTCCTACAGTTCTAAGAGAGGGCAGGATACCCTGCCTGTGGGAAGTCTAAGCCCTCCCCGTTCCATCCAAACTTAGGTAGGTATGCATCCAAATAGACTAGAGTCCCAAAATGCCAGTACATGCAGTAGAGACAAATCCCAGTGCCATTATCATTGGCTTCTCAGTCTGCCACAATTGTCAGCGACATTCAGAGGGTCCAGTTTGATCCCATGCTCATTCAGTCCCAGTCCAGCTGGCTTTGGTGAGCTCCCATTAGATCAGGCACACTGTCTCAGTGGGTGGCCCAACCCCTCGCAGTCCTGACTTCCTTGCTCATCTTCTCCCTACTTCTGCTCTTCAACTGAACCTTGGGAGCTCAGTTCAGTGCTGCGATGTGGGTCTCTGTCTCTATCTCCATCTGTCGCCTGAGGAAGGTTCTATGCTGATATTCAAGATAGTCATCAGTCTGACTATGAGACAAGGCCAGTTCAGGCACCCTCTCCTCCACTACCCAGGGTCATAGCTGGGGACATCCCGGTGGACACCTGGGAACCCCTCTAGAGCCAAGCCTCTTGCCAAGCCCAAAATGGCTCCCTTAATTAAGATATCTTCTTCCCTGCTCCCATATCTGTCCGTCCTCCATCTCAACAATCCTACTCCCCCAAGCTCTCCTCAACCCTCCCCTTCTCCCTTCTCTCTCTGCCCCTCTCCCCTTCCACCCACACACCACCCCCATGCTTCCAACTTTTGCCTGGCGATCTTGTCTGCTTCCAATTTCCAGGAGGATATATATATATATATCTTTTTCTTTGATTTTCCCTTATTACTTAGTTTCTCTAGGATAGCAAGCTATAGGCTCAATGTCCTTTGTTATGGCTAGAATCCACTAATGAGTAAGTACATACCACATTCATATTTTTGGGTGTGGGATATCTCACTCAGGATAGTGTTTTCTATTTCCATCCATTTGCATGCAAAATTCAAGATGTCATTGTTTTTTTTTTTTTTTTTTTACCACTGAGTAGTACTCTAATGTGTATATGTGCCACACTTTCTTGATCCATTTTTCTATTAGGGGCATCTAGGTTTTTTCCAGGTTCTGGCTATTACAAATAATGCTGCTATGAATAGAGTTGAACAAAGGCTTTTGTAGTATGATTGGGCATCTCTTGGTTATATTCCCAGGAGTGGTATTGCTGGATCCTGAGTAGATTGACTCCCAATTTTCTGAGAAACTGCCACACTGATTTCCAAAGTGGTTTCATAAGTTTGCATTCCCACCAGCAATGGATGAGTGTTCTCCTTACACCACATCATCTCCAGTGTAGGTTATCCTTGGTGTTTTTGATTTTAGCAGTTCTGACAGGTATAAGATGGTATCTCAAAGTTGTTTTGATTTGCATTTCCCTGATCGCTAAGGAAGTTGAAAATGTCCTTAAGAATCTTTTGGCCATTTGAAATTCTTCTGTTGAGAATTCTCTGTTCAGTTAAGTACTCCAATTTTAATTGGGTTATTTAGAATTTTAATGTCTAGTTTCTTGAGTTTTTTATATATTTTGGAGATCAGACCTTTGTCTGATGTGGGGTTGGTGAAGATCTTCTCCCATTCAGTAGGATGCCTTTTTGTCTTAATGACAGTGTCCTTTGCTTTACAGAAGCTTCTCAGTTTCAGGAGGTACCATTTGCTCATTGTTGCTCTTATTGTCTGTGCTACTGTGGTTGTACGTAGGAAGTGGTCTCCTGTACCCATGTATTGTAGGCTACTTCCCACTTTCTTTTCTATCAGGTTCAGTGTGTTTGGATTTATATTGAGGTCTTTCATCCATTTGTACTTGAGTTTTGTGCATGGTGATTGATATGGATCTATTTTCATTCTTCTACAAGTTGACATCCAGTTATGCCAGCAACATTTGTTAAAGATACTTTCTTTCTTCCATTGTATAATTTTAGCTTCTTTGTCAAAAATCAGGTGTTCATATGTTTGTGGATTAATATCTGGGTCTTTGATTTGATTTCATTGGTCAACATTTCTGTTTTTATGCCAATATCAAGCTGTTTTCATTACTGTAGCTCTGTAATAGAGTTTGAAATCAGGGACGGTAATGTCTCCGGAAGTTCCTTTATTGTATAGGATTGTTTTGGCTATCCCGGGTTTTTTGTCTTTCCATATAAAGTTGATTATTGTTCTGTCAAGGTCTGTGAAGAATTTTGTTGGGATTTTGATGGGGATTGCATTGAATCTATAGATTGCCTTTGATAGAATTGCGAATTTTACTATGTTGATCTTAACAATCCAAGAGCATGGGAGATCCTTCCATTTCTGATATCCTCTTCAGTTTCTTTCTTCAAGGACTTAAAGTTCTTGTCAAATAGATCTACCTCTTTTTTCCTTCTTTTATTGATTTTTATTGAGTTCTACATTTTTCTCTGCTCCCCTTCCTGCCTCTCTCCTCCCTCTTTCAACCCTCCTTGAAGATTCCCACGCTCCCAATTTACTCAGGAGATCTTGTCTTTTCCTACTTCCCATGTAGATTAGATCTATGTAAGTCTCTCTTAGTGTCCATTTTGTTGTCTAAGTTCTCTGGGATTGTGGTTTGTAGGCTGGTTTTTCTTGCTTTACATTTAAAAACCACCTATGAGTGAGTACATGTGATAATTGTCTTTCTGTGTCTAGGTTACCTCACTCAAAATAATGTTTTCAAGCTCTTTCCATTTTCCTGCAAAATTCAAGATGTCAGCATTTTTTTCTGCTGTGTAGTACTCCATTGTGTAAATGTACCACATTTTCCTTATCCATTATTCAGCCAAAGGGCATGTAGGATTTTTCCAGCTTCTCACTATGACAAACAATGCTGCTATGAACATAGGTGAGCACATGTCCTTGTGGTATGATTGAGCATCCTTTGGATATATATATATACAAAACTGGTATTACTGGGTCTTGAGGAAAGTAGTTTCCTAATTTTCTGAGAAATCACCACACTGATATCCACAGGTGCTGTACCAGCTTGCATTGCCATCAGCAATGCAGGAGTGTTCCCTTTTCCCCACAACCTCTCCAGCATAATTTGTCTTCACTGTTTTTGATCTTTACCATTCTTACAGGTATAAGTTGGAATCTCAGAGTTGTTTTGATTTGCATTTCTCTGATGACTAAGGATGTTGAACATTTCCTTGAGTATCTTTCAGTCATTTTAGATTCCTCTGTTGAGAGTTCTCTGTTTAGGTCTTTACTACATTTTTTTTATTGGATTATGTGTTCTTTTGATGAATAATTTCTTGGGTTCTTTGTATATTTTGGAGATCAGACCTCTGTCTGATGTGGGGTTATTGAAGATCTTTTCCCATTCTATAGGCTGTTGTTTTGTCTTGTTGACTGTGTCCTTTGCTTTACAGAAGCTTTTCAGTTTCAGGAGGTCCCATTTATTAATTGTTTCTCTCAGTGACTGTGCTGCTGGGTTTATATTTAGGAAGTGGTCTATTGTGCCAATGTGTTCAAGTGTACTTCCCACTTTTTCTTCTATAAGGTTCATTGTGGCTGGCTTTATGTTGAGGTCTTTGATCCATTTGGACTTGAGTTTTGTGATTGGTGATAGATAATGGATCTATTCTCATTCTTCTACATGTTTATATCCAGTTATGCCAGCACCATTTGTTAAATATGCTTTCTTTTTTCAATTTGTTATTTTTTGCTTCTTTGTCAGAAATCAAGTGTTTGAAGGAGTGTAGATTAATATCCCGATCTTCTATTCAGTACCATTGGTTGTCCTGTCTGTTCTCATGCCAATACCAGGCTGTTTTCAGTACTGTAGCTCCATAGTAGAGTTTGAAGTCAGGGATTGTGATGCCCCCAGAAGTTCTGAATCCAATAAGTACAGGATTGTTTTGGCTATCCTGGGGTTTTGTTGTTGTTGTTGTTTTTCTTCTGTGTTTTTTTTTTTTTTTTTTTTTTTTTTTTTTTTTTTTTTTTTTTTTTTTTTTTTTTTTTTTTTTTTTTTTTTTTTTTTTTTTTTTTTTTTTTTTTTTTTTTTTTTTTTTTTTTTTTTTTTTTTTTTTTTTTTTTTTTTTTTTTTTTTTTTGCTTTTCCAAATGAAGTTGAGTACTATTCTTTCAAGGTCTGTGAAGAATTTTGCTGTGATTTTGATAGACATTGCATTGAATCTGTAGATTGCTTGTGGTAAGATTGTCATTATTACTATGTTAACTCTACCTACCCAAGAGCATGGGAGATCTTTCCACTTTCTGGTGTCTTCTTACATTTATTTCTTTAATGATTTAAAGTTCTTGTCATACAAGTCTTCTACTTGTTTGGATTAGTATATTT